>APFE031657602.1:72483-107519 GCA_000404065.3 Pinus taeda | reverse complement strand
AGGAGTTTATGTATTATGCATGCATTCCAAAAATAGTGTATAATCAGGATAATATCTGTGAATAAGTGTCATATTATTCAAAATTTCTATAGTGTCTTCCTGCAATTCATTAAGATATTTAGGTAACAGGTCATCAATAAAAGGCAATTGACTCTGCTCTTTAGGATCTTCAATTAACGAAGGTTCAAATAGTCTCAAGCTGTCTGCATTGACGACTGTGTAGATGTGCATATAAGCTGGCAAATCAAGGCGAAAAGCATTCTCACCAATTTTCTCAAGGATCCTGAAAGGTCCATACCTTATTGGTTTTAGCTTTTTACCTTCACCTTGCATCCTGTCCTTGCTAATATATAGCCAGACTTGATCACCAACTTGAAAACTATGCTCCATCCGATGCTTGTTATGTCTTGCCTTGTATATGGCCTGGCTCTTTTCCAGCTGTTCCTGTACTGCCTGATGGATCTCTTGGATTGGTTCAATGAACCTAGTTGCCTTATCCACATCACTGTGTCCCTCAACTGTCATGTCCTTACCAAAGACAAAATCCAAGGGAGACCTTGGTATGAAACCAAAACAGGTCTCAAATGGAGATCTCTATGGGGAAGAATGTTTGGCTCGGTTGTAAGCATGTTGCACATAACACAAATGTTCATCCCAAAGCTTGGGATGTTTGCTGCAATATCCCTTGAGCAACTAGATCATTGTCTTGTTGACTACTTCTGTCTGGCCATCGTTTTGTGGATGGAAAGCAGTGCTTTTCTTCAGTTTGGTGTCCATCAGTTCCCACAGACTTGACCAAAACTTCCCAACAAATCTAGTGTCTCAATCAGATATAATGGAAGTGGGTAATCGAAAATGAACCCATACCTATTGAAACAGCAGTTTTGCAGTTTGTTCAGTTGTAATCTGTTTATTACAAGGTATCAAGATACACATTTTGCTTAACCTATCCACAACAACATACAGATAATCATGACCCTTCCTAGATTTAGGCAGTCCTCCAACAAAGTCCATGGAAACACTTTCCCAAGGATGAGAAGGAACTCGCAATGGAGTGTACAAGCCTATTTTCCTATTGCTGGGCTTACTTTTAGCACACATAGTTCACCCTCTTACATATCTAGAAACTGTCTCGTTCATTTTTGGCCAATAACAAAATCTTTGCAGTTGTGCAACTGTTTTGCTTACCCCAAAGTGACCTGATATTAGACAAGTGTGTGCTTCTCGAATTATATTTACTCTTTCAGTTTGTTGAATGCATTGCTTCCCACAATGATACAAGAGTTGGTCCTTAATATGATAATCTAATTCTTCTACTCGTTTTCCTTGACTTAAAGTTGCGTATACATCTTTAAAGTCTATATCTTAAGCATATTGTTCAATGTAACTTTCATGTAATACAGAATTATGCTTAAGTATAGTAGATGCATTCATAATGGGTCTAGATAACGTATCTGCAACTTTATTATGTATGCCCTTTTTATATCTGATGACTAAATGAAATTGTTGTAGGAACCCCATCCACCTATAGTGTCTTGATTGCTGCAACTTAGTTTGGGAGTGTAGATATTGACATGGTTGATGATCAGTATGGATAACTATTTCTTTGCCCATTAAGTAATGTTTCCACTTTTTCACACTCTGTACTAATGCATAGAATTCCTTATCATATGTGGGATAGTTAACTACTGCAGAGTTAAACATCTCAGAATGATAACATATGGGTTTACCGTGTTGTATCAACACTGCTCCCATGGCATAGTCGTTGGCATCTGTTTGGATCTCAAATGGTCTTTGAAGATCTGGCAGTGCTAGTATTGGTGTTGTACTAATCTTTTCTTTCAAGGTGTCAAAGGCTTTCTGTTGTTTGCCTCCCCACTAAAACACCTTTTTCAATCATGTTAAAGCATGTAAGGTAGCTGCAATTAAGGAAAAGTTAGAAATGAACTTTCTCCAATATTGTGCTGCTCTTAAGAATCTTCTAACTTCTGTAGCAGATTTGGGTTTAGGCCAGTTTACAATGACTACCACCTTAGAGGGATCTATCTTCAATTCACCACCCCCTACTATATGTACCAAATAATTCAAAGATGTTTTGTCAAATTCACATTTTGAGAGTTTAACATAAAGTTTTTCTCTTTTCAAAACATCTAGTGTCTGCTTAACATGCTTTAAATGTTCTTCCCATGTTTTGCTAAATATAAGAATGTCATCCAGATATACAATAACAAAATCATCAATAAAAGGTCTTAGCACATCATTCATTATTCTCATGAAAGTAGCAGGAGCATTAGTTAAGCCAAAAGGCATAACCAGCCACTCATACAATCCCTGCTTTGTTTTGAAAGCAGTCTTCCATGCATCTTGTTCTATGACTCTGACCTGATGATATCCACTATGCAAGTCTAACTTGGAAAAATAAACAGCTTCCTTTAACTGATCTAATAGATCATCTATGCGAGAAAGGGGATAATGATCTTTCATTGTTATTTTATTCAGTGCTTGGTAATCAATGCACATTCTCCACGAGCCATCTTTCTTTCTCACCAAAACGATTGGTGACCCACATGGTGATGTGCTAAGTTTGATGAACCCCTTCTCAAGCAACTCCTGCACCTGCTTCTTGATTTCTGCATTCTCCAAAGCGAACAACATGTACATCCCAATGTTAGGCAATGGAGCATCTTGCTGCAAATTAATATCATGCACTATTTCCTTTTTGGGTGGCAGACCTTTAGGTTCTTGAAACAAGATATCATACTCTGAAACAACATTTTCTAAATCAGCTTGTTGTTTAGCATCACAGCCCTCAAATACATTGGTTTTATCAGGTTTCTTTTCCTTTACAACCATCAGTAAAAATTGTTTGCATGAATTTACAATTCGTTTTGTTTGCCTTGAGTTTATGAGAGTATAATTATTCTTGAGCTTATGAGCTCTTACAAAGTATTTGATTCCATCTTTAATGAGTAGATACTTGTTCTTGGCTCTATAGAAAATAGCTTTTCTTTCATACAAGTAAGGACTTCCTATGACAATTCCACATATATTAAAAGGAATTATATCTAACTCAACCTCATCTACAAATGCTGACCCAAAAGAAAATTTGAGTTTGCATTGTCTAGTAACTTGTAGTTGTGCTTTATCACTTAACCAACCTAATGGGTATGGTTTCTTATGAGGTGTAGTCAGTAATCCCAACTTCTTTACAATTGCTTTAGAAATTAAATTTACTTGTGAGCCACTATCAAACAAAGTATCAATCTTTTGATGTTTTGGAAATAACTTTGAATATGGAAAAGCTCATGTCTTTTTCTCTCATTTTCTTCATCAATAGTAGATTGTGCAGAATTACTAGTAGATGCTTCAGAATTCTTACCTTTTATACATGTGGCTGCAATGGTTGTTTCATCTCCTTAGTCCGACCCCAAATCTTTCTGAATAGTTGCAGCAGTCTTCTTCTTCTTGCCCTCGAACTTCTTAGGTCTAAGCTCTGGATGCAAAATCCAACAGTGCTCATCATCATGCCCATCCTTCTTACAATGAGTGCTTGAACACTTGCTTTTCTATGAAGTGTTGGCCTTCCTCTCTTTCCATTTATGTTTTCTTTTCTCCTTATTCTTGCTTGCAATGGGCTTGGATGATCCTCCAACCTCTGGGTTCCCATTATTTCCTCTAGCTTCTAGATGCGTAGCTTGAACATATACTTCATTTATACTAGTGGGATTAAACATGAGGATAGTGTGCCTCATGTGACCACCTATGTACTTCAACAGAGTCTCAGGTGAGTCTAATGAGATTCCTAGAATCAAAACTCTTTTCCTAAATTCTTGGGTGTAACCTTATACACTTTGCCCTTTCAATTGGCGAAAAGCTTGCCAGCTCATCATGGCTTGCTGCATGTAGGCCAATGGATAGAACTGCTTTTTGATTGCAGAAACAAATTCACTCCAGACAGAGAGAGTCTTACCATGTCTCTTCATGTCATCTTGGGTCCTGCTTTCCCACCAAACCAAGGTAGTGCCCCCAAGGCATAGGCTGGCCAGTTGAATCTTGCTCTTATCTGAGTCGATACTTTGCACTCTGCAATAAACATCAATTTGTCTGATCCAATTTTCCATCTTTTCTGCATTCAACTCTCCATCATATATTGGTAAATCAAATTTAACATCTAGTTTAATCAAAGATGTCTTATTTTTATGTTCAGGGCTATTAGGAGGTGTGAGAAAGTTTTCCTCTTTCCCTTTGCCTTTTGAGTGGTCATGGAGGAGAGACTCTTCTTCTCCTTTATCTTGTTTGGAGCCTAATGATTCCTCATCTTTATGTTTTCTAAATTCCTTATACATTTCCTCTACCATGGATCTCATGGCCAGGAAACTATCTATAAATTGAGGGTCTAGGCCCATGGAACCTTCCTCCGACATTGTCTTTTGAGGGAGGACTCTTCCAATTTCAGTATTAGTTTCGACCAACTCTCCTTCTCCTAATTTGATCTTCGATCCAATTAGCATTCAATAGCTAAATCCAACACAAGCTTGTCTAACCTTAACAACCTTTAGCTCTGATACCACTTGATCTAAAATCACCCCTAAGTGACCTCAGGAAATTATTGAAGGTATTACAAACTCATGTGTTGGTGTGTGTGTCTATGTTATCTTGTGCAATGGATCAATAAGATTGCGAAATACACAAACACTTGAAACAGTAAGAGATCATAGTAAGCAAACATAAACACAACAAAATTTAATAAGGAGTTCGCCCAATCCTCTTGGGCTACGTCTCCTGGTCTAGCCTTTAGTGGTGGCCTTTTTATTATGTTTTTAAAGCAGAGTCTTACAATAAGGAGCTCAATCTGAGTCTCACCAGAGGATGATCACTAGGATGGCACTTGGAATTCCCAAGTCCTTAGGGTTCACAGACTCCCCTTACCGAATTTGGACCTCAATTGGTCTCTGTCTGCTCGATGCTACCCTTACTCTGATGGTCAGCTCGGCTTCTCTACCCTTTGCAACTTTGACTCTCTTTCTGTGTCTCTCGGCCTTCGGCTTCTTCACTACTTCTCTGCCTCATTGTCCCCCTACTTCCTGTCAGCTCGTGGCTTTAAAGCCAGTTATTTCCTCCGACTATTTTTTTCTGCTTCCAGCTCTCTAAATCGCCTGCCTCTGTCCGCTGGTACTCCTTTGCCTTGCGTCATCATCATTGTGTAATGCTTCATAGAGAGGTGGCGACCTATCTCTTTGCGAACTGAGTGGTCAGTTCTTCCTGAACAGTAGTTTTTTTTTTTTTTTTTTTTTTTTTTTTTTTTTTTTTTTTTTTTTTTTTTTCGTTATTTCCCAGATGCCTGCGAAACGGATCCTTCTATCGATTCATTTGTCAAACCGGACTTCAAGTATTATGCGCCGTAGTTTATCTCTCCCTCGGGTCTGGTCATCCATCGGGTTGAACCTCCATCGTTGATCTGGAGCCCCCAGATCCTACAGTCTTCGCTTATATCACATGGTTGAGTTGCTCGGCTGTTAGTCCGCGATGTAAGCGGTTTCTCTCTCTCCTCGCCAGACACGTGTCACTCAATGTATGGAATCGTTGGGTCCTCGGCCAAATCCGCTTACCGCTCGAAATGCCTCCGATATTTCGCCGGTTTTGAGCGCGGGACCCACCCTGTAGGTTTTAGCGCTTTTCCACGGTTTTCTAGTTTTCCCTTGTGACCGAGCACTCGGGGCTTTTCTTTCTCAAGGTGTTTTGCCTAGTGATACTCAATTAGCGCTAATCGCGTATCAGAAATAGCCTCCATTTCCGGATCTGAGCTTCCCAATTGCCATTTTTGCGCCATGCGCAGTCTCCATGGGCCAACGGTCAACGCGCTTTGACCAAAGGTCCTCGTTGCTCCGTGCTGACTTCAAATTGCCATTATTCAGAGGTTATTTCTGATAGCTATAAGGTTTCTTGAAATTGTCATTCAGTCTTACCAATCATGGAATTGTTTGAGGATCCAATTCAGATCAATCTGTCTTACAATTATTTTAAATATTCTATCCAAATACTTAAATTTCATATTTTCTTTGAATTTTTCATTCTGAATCTTTTGAAGCTAAATTACTATTTAGAAGTGAAGAAACAACCCTTTCATTGTGCTGAAGAGAAATTAGGACACAATACCTGTTTACATAAGCTTAAACATTAGTCTTCCACAAATTAAAAAACAACCAAAATATTTTAGATGCTCTAGCATAATTACCTAACCTAGAATTATCTCAAAGGAAAACATTAGATTGGCGTCATTGCCGGGGAACGAAATTTGAATCTTTCTCCCTGGGACAATAATTAAGCTTTTCCTTTAAGATGAATAAAGGATTAGCAGGTTGAAATCTTTCATCTGGCAACTCCACAAACCAAACTGGCTTCTTCCAAACATACCAGATCACACTCTGACCCTGAATTATATTCCCCATTATCTGATCCAGAGAGACTAGTAAGAGAAGCTTCTTTAAGAATAAGATTAGAAGCTTCCACTTCTTTTTATGTACCAACACAACTTGAAATTGTTTCAGTTACTAATCCTTTTGATCCAGTTCCAATTCCCCCAGAACTGTCTGATCTACCCCCTAAGGTATTAGAACCTTTGTCTAGAAGAGTTTATTTGCAGTCAGCCCTTCTAGTGCATCAATTGGAATCTTATCAAATCCCTGAAACTCTTTTAGAATCACCTAAGTCAGAACAAGAATTTGATATACACTTGCCTGATTTAAAACCTACTAATTTTATCTCACTGGTTGTACATTCTTTTGCATCTACTTTGCCGAAGCTAAGGACACTTTTTCTGTCTATACAAATCCTTTATTTAAAATTGAAGGCAAATTTCAACCAAAAGAGCAAAAGTTAGTTATCCAATCACCATTAGTAAAAGGTTTAAGAGGACCTCCTCCTACAATCACACTTCCATCTTCCTCCACAAATTCATCTTCATTGACAACGTCTTCTTCAGAATATTCCACATCTTCTACATACTCATCCTCATCTTCATATATGGATTTTCAGCCTATCATCCAAGCTAGGTATGTTGCCTTAAATCTCCCTCGACAACTTAATAATTTTCATGATAGGTATTTAAAACATCTACCTAGATTTAACGGAGAATTTGGTCTGTCTTCTAAAGATCAGCTAGCTTCCTTTTTAGATTTTGCTCTTAGACAACTAAGAGCAAATTCTATTCCATCTTGGAATCAATTAACAAACATCTTTAAAAATCAATGGGGGGTTAAAAAGGATCCTGTGTATTTTGTTACAGAATTTAAAGAACTGAAAAGAAATCCTGGTGAACCAGTGGCTGACTTTATAAAAAGATTTAACAAATTTTATCATAAGATGCCATTTCACTGTAAACCACCAGCATCGGCAACTAAAGTAAGATTTTCTAGAGCTTTTGATGATGATTTTACAATCATGCTAAGAGAAAGAACATCCATCACCCTAGAAGACATGCAAACAAATGCCATAGAAGTTGAAACCAATAGATCAACATTGGCTAAACTTAGGGCTAAAGCAGAGAAGGCTGAAAGAAAAATAAAATATAAGGAAGAGAGTTCTTCATCAAAAAGTACAAAGGAAGATCAAAAGATAGATGAAATCACTTCACTTCTTAGAAATCTTTCAAATAGGATTTTGAAAATGGAGGCTCAACCTAGAACAATTCGACAAATAGAAAATATACCTTAATCTCCATTTAGAAGAACTACCCAACCACAAATTTTGCAAAGACCTAATATTTATTAGCAAATTCAACCTCCACTAATGATTGATGATCAGGAACATGATGACATTGGCCTTCTAATTACAAATGACATGAATAGTTTTGATAACTCATCAGTTCAAAATGCCATTGTCCTCGTCCCTCAAAATAAATTCCCACAACAAAATAAAGAAAACTCACAAGTGTCAAAATATCAGGCCCTCTCTAAATTCTTAATCACATAATTAAATAGAAGATGTGATTTAAGACCAAGACTAAGGCCTGGTAGACCTCCTAAGAATCCCACTGTAAATGAACCACCAATTAAAATTACTAAAACTTAGATAACAATAATTCAACCATTGAGTCAATCGAATGAACCAAATTTAGTTGATAAAACAATTTTGGCTACTTTCAATGTGGAAAGAGAGCTTGAAAGGGTCAAAATACCTATTCCCTTATTTGAACTTTCCAAAAATTTAGGGTATAAAAATCAAGTTTCTAAATGGATTCAATCTTTAAGTGTTGATGTTGAAGGAGATGTTATAAGCTTGCAAGATGAGAAACCTTCAGTAATATTTGGTCCCAGATATAATATGATTGATGAAAATGTACCGCCTTTTTATGTCACTTTAAAAGTTCATGATTTTCTATTATACAATTGTATGTTATATTCTAGGACATCCCATAATCTGATGCCTAAAGTGATCATGGATCAACTTTAGTTACAAGTTACTAGACCTTATCATGATTTATATACTTTTAACTCAAAGAAGGTACCTTGCCTTACAAGTTACACTTATAAAAGACTTAGTAGATACCCTAGCACAAATCTCTGTTAAGAGTGTAGTATTAGATATTGTAGTTTCAGACATTCCTCCTAAATTTTGCATGTTATTGTCTAGATCATGTTGTGCCAAATTAGGAGGAAGCCTGCAAATGGACATGTCTTATGCTACTATTCTTGTATATGGAGGAGAACAACTAAGATTATACAGGGAGGTTAGATTTGTGAATACTGTTTGTAGAGCTGATCAAGCAAGAAATCATCCCATTTATGCAGTTGACCAATATTTTGGATGTTTCACATTATCATCAGAGAATTTACAAAACACTCAACTTACCATTGAACAGATTGTGGATAAACCTGAGACTCTCAAAACTCATATTTGGAAATTATATTTTGATGGAGCTTTTTCAAAAGAAGGAATTGGAGTTGGTATTGTACTTATTTCACCAGATAAAGAGAACATAAATCAATCCTATAAGTTAGAATTTGATGTTATAAAAAATGTAGCAGAATATGAAACTTTACTTCTAGGGTTGGAATTAGCTATGTCTTAAAATACAAAATTTAAGAGTATTTAGTGACTCGGAACTCATTGTTAAACAAGTCAGGAATCTTTGTCAAACCAAACATTCCAGACTTAGATCATACAAAAATGAGGTATGGGACTTAGTGGATAATTTCTTTTAGGCATTTAACATCACTGTTATTCCAAGAAATGAAAATATTCATGCAAATTCTTTAGTTGTTTCAGCTAGTTCTTTAAAAATTCCCAACCAAATGCAGTTACAATATCATATTGAAGTAAAATATAGGCCATCAATTCCTGATAATCTTAAATATTAGCAAATATTTGAAGATGATGAACAACTAAAGTCATTTTTGCAGGTAATTGATGAAATTTCAGTCTTGCAAATCGAAGAAGAAGAACTTGATGATAAAGAGTTGAATAATGAAAATGAAACTTCACAATTAAACTCAAAAATAGTTGCTCATCACATCATTTAATTACCCACCAATTTCATCCCAAAGGACGTAGTCCCTCTTGAAAAATTGTTTGACCATAATGGTGTTCCAAAAAAAAGATTATTGGATTCATCTAAAGAAGATATAGAAGAATGCAACATAGGATCTCAAGAAGAAACCAAAAATGTTAAAATCTCTACATCATTACGAGAGGAAATAAAATATAAATATTTAACTCTCGTTAGGAGTTATAGAGATGTTTTGTCTTGGTCTTATGACAAGCAAAAAACCTATGATACATCACTCATCGAACATAAAATTCCTTTGAAACCAGATGTTAAACCTTTTAAGCAAAAGTTTAGGAGAATAAATCCAGTCTTGCTACCCACAATTGAAAAAGAACTTTAAAATATATTAGATGCCAAGATCATAGTTCCCTTAAGATATTCTATTTGGATATCAAATTTGGTTCCAGTTAGAAAGAAAACAGTGAAATTAGATTGTGTGTGGATTTCAGGAACTTAAACAAGTCATCCTTAAAAGATAATTATCCATTACCCAAGATTGATCAATTAATTCAAATGGTTTTTGGTTCTAATATAATTATTATAGATGGTTTTTCTGGATACAATCAAATTACGGTGAGCCCAGATGATAGATAAAAGACAACATTCACGACTCCTTGAGGTACATTCATGTATGCAAGGATGCCTTTTGGGCTAACAAATGTTGAAGCTACTTTCCTGAGAGCCATGGATCTAGCATTTGTCAGTAAGATTAACAAGTTTGTTTTCATTTATCTAGACGATTTAACTGTATTTTCAAATTCAGATTAAAAAAATTTCAAACACTTGAGACAGGTTTTTGACAGGTGCAGGAAGTTTGGGATATCACTAAATCCAAAGAAGTCCTTGTTTGCCATTAAAGAAGGAAAATTACTGGGCCATATTATTTCAAAGGAAGGAGTATTCATTGACCCAAAAAGAGTTTCATCCATTAAGCACTTTCATTACCAAGGAATAAAAAGGAAGTTCAAGCTTTTCTTGGGAAAATAAACTTCCTCAGGAGATTCATACCTAACTATGTTGAAATAGTTAAAGGTAACACTAATATGTTGAAAAAGGGCCATGAGGTGAAATGGACAGTTCAAGCAATATTTGATTTTAACCAAATTAAGAATCCATCTCTGAAGCCCTAGTTTTAGCCAGTCCAGACTATTCTAAACCTTTCAACATTTTTTCCTTTGCTTCTGAAAACACTCTAGCTATTGTCCTATTGCAGAAAAATGAAAATGGAGATGACCAACCTATTTCCTTTTTCAGTAAAGTCATGAAGGATGTCGAATTAAAATATGACATTATTGAAAAACAAGCCTATGCCTTAGTTCAAGCCTTAAAAGCTTTCGGAGTCTATATCCTTCACTCTTCCATTATTGCCTATGTTCCAAATAGTGTTGTTAAAATTGTCTTATCACAGCCCGATACAGGTGGTTGAAGAGGAATATGGATTACCAAGATATTAGAATTTGATCTCATTATCAAAACTACAAAATTGATAAAGGGTCAGGGTTTAGCTAAACTGTTAGTAGAATCCAGTCGTAAAGTTTTGGGGATAGTTTTTGCAATGCAGATTTCAACTGAGAAGAATCCACCAGAACCTTCTCCAATAGAGGAGAATCCACAAGAACCTTGTCCAATAGAGAAGAAAACACAAGAACCTTATCCAATAGAGAAGAATCCACAAGAACCTTCTCTAATAGAGGAGAACCCACAAGAACCTCCATATTCAGCTAAAACCATTCCCCTTCCACTCCACATCAATGCCAAATTCCTTCTTTTTGAATGGTACACTAATTTTATGCATTTTCTTCGAAATTTTGAGTATCCACCTGAATTCACAAAAAACCAATGCAAAACCCTAAAGTTAAAGGCCATACAATATTGCATCATCAATGCAAATCTGTATTGGAAGGATCCACTAGACATCCTTTTATTATGCTTAACAGAAAGTGAGACAGAAGGACCTATAGATCAGTTTCATGCAAGTATTTGTGGGGGTCATTATGCTTGGAGAGAAACATCATACAAAATTTAAGAGTTGGGTTTTATTGGCCCAAATTATTTCCACAAGTAGGAGAAAAGGTTAGAGCTTGCATACCATGTCAATTTTTTGCTGGAAAACAAAAATTATCATCACTCCCTCTAGTTCCAGTTCTAGTTGAAAGACATTTCCTACATTGGAGATTATACTTTATTGCAAAGATTCACCTAGCCTCCAGTAATCAACACATATGGATTTTGACTGCCACAAACTATTTTACAAGGTGGGTAGAAGCCATACCAGTCAGGAATGCTATTGATATTGTTGTTATTAAATTTATTGAAGAGAACATTCTATCTAGATTTAGATGTCCTCAACAAATAGTTACAAACAATGCACGGACATTCAGTAGTGTCAAAATGATTGAATTTTTCCAAAAATATCAGATTCTTCTACATCATTCTACTCCTTATATCCTCAAGGAAATGGATTGGTAGAGTCATCAAACAAAATTCTAGTCAAGGTCATTAAAATGGTACTTGCAGATCAGAAAAGAAATTGGGACAGCCACCTCAAGTATGAAGTCTAGGAAAATAGGATTTCACCAAAGAGATCAATAGGTAAATCACCTTTTCAGCTAGTTTATGGCACTGAGGCACTTTTTCTTACACAACTAGATTTTCTTGTTGTCAAATTCTTACAAGAAGTAAGTGAAGAACCTGATGATTTTTCTAGGAGAATCAATCAGATCATAGAACTTAATGAAGACAAGGATGAAGTGTAATATAAGCTTAGGAAATATTAGAACAAAATGAAAAGATTATTTGACGAAAGGCTAGAGAAAGGGACTTCAAGGAAGGAGATTTAGTACTAAAATGGGATGTTAGAAGAAAAGAAAAGGGAAAGCATGCAAATTTTTATAATCTCTGGTTGGGACCTTTCAACATTGCACACGTTAAAGGCAACAATACTTTTGTTTTGCAGAACTTAGAAGGTCAATATACTTCATTGGCAATAAATGGAAAATATTTGAAACACTACATTCGGTACTGAGATTGATTTAATCATTCATCATTTGTACATTACCGATTTGTTACATTTTTTTACGAGTGTGATGGATTTCAACAGGGACTTCATCAGCCCGAGGAGAAGGCACATGGATCTACAAGTTCTTTGCATCTTGCAGGAGGAAGTAGTCCCCAGGTGGAGCCAATATTGTAACACAAATGGTTTTGATAAGTTAGATATTCCTTTTGTAGTTAGAAGAAAAATAAAAATAAAAAATGTTAGATTAAAAAAAGGAAGGAAAAAATAGAAAAAGAAACAAAGAAAAATAAGGAAAAGTGATAAATGAAACTATAAGGAAGGGAAAACAAAAGAAAATAAAAAAAAATATATGTTTTCCATTGTGTTAGTACGCACATTTAAATACCAATTATATTACTTTCAATCTTTTTTTAAAGTTATCATTAGCACCTAATAAAGTATGCCTAGTAAAGTAAGCATATTTGACAAAAACCTTTTTTCATTGAAGTGATGGTTTGTCACTATGCAATAAAAATGGATTGGTTTTAATGGTTTTGATCTGGCTCATCCAGATCAACGGTGATCAGGCTAACCCGCACCCCCCATCCCCATCCGAACTTTATCTGACAGGGGGGTCTGGGATGACGGTTTCAAATATACCACCCAAACATACGTGGCGCTATCCTATCTCACCAGCAACCCCCCCCCCCCCCCCCCGACACTTCGAATCCCCTGAAAAAACCACCATTCACTCCCGACTTACCATTGATTGAATTTTCATGCGCTATGATTACTCCACCACATAGCATGCCACCTATCCCTCTCCTGATTATTAAATAAATATACCTCCCACTATAAATCTATTTGTTTGCCTATTCATTATAATAAATCTGTTAGCATTAACTTCTCCTGCTCCTAATAAATGGTATTATTTTAACGGATTAGATCATATTTTTATAAATCCAGTCCCTGGACCCTGTAGTCCCGTTTGCTCAGATATTCACTGGTAAAAGACTCGAGTACCTTCATTGCAAGATTCTACCAAGCAATCATTCATTATCTAGTGCTAAATTGATCAAATATCCTTTACCAGGTATTTACATGCATTTTCCCCAATATCGCCGAATTATCTCTTCCAAAAAGAAAAAGACTTCTGCGAAAAATCTAATGTTTCTTCCACCTGTAGATTTGGATCACAAACCATTAGTTGAAAAATTATACCAAATTTCTACAACCAATTGTGAATTCGATCTTTACGAACTTCACAATTGGCTCAAGTAGAAAAATCTTGACCTTAGTGATGATTTAGGACTGTGGGATTCTACCTTACCCCAGTTTATTTTCCCTCAAACCTATAACTTTCATGAATTTGTCACCTGGTGTCAATTTCGATATCTTCCCAGTCAGAGAACTATTGTAGCCCAAAATGGTGAAGTTATTTTTTCCATCAATGTTAGTCCCATCTCGGAAATGCTCCAAGTCTAGAATTCTAACTCAATGCAAGATTTTCACCCTAACATACTCATGGATACATACAACAAGTTCGACTTCTCAAAAATAACTAAAATATTTGAGACTTTTCTGCCAGAGAATGCTCAGTTACCTAGAGCTAACCCTCCTTATCCATCTTCCATGTTCCCAGAGATGACCAAACAAATAATATCAATTGCTTCATGCCTGTTAGGATACCATTCATATCAGTGGGTTGATGAAACCATCTTAGCCTTCCTTTCTGTGTTTTCCTCAAATGAAAAACTTCATGTTCTGTTCTGTTATAGTGAGTTTTTGGCAGAATCCATTCATGATCAGTTCATGAAATTCTCAACCGAAGGAGTTTTTAAGTATGAATCTATCATGTTATATTTATTTCTTTATTATCAATCAGACATGTTTCATTTCTCGTTACATAAGCTAGACAGTCAAGGAAACCCTCAGTCAGTAATTCACTGGACCTCTCTGGTAAAAAAGAACAACACTAAATTTACTTTCAGTGATTTTGTAGATTAGTTTTTACATGTGACTTCCATTTTGTTAAATAGTGATGTAGAGCCTAGGATACATCTAGAAATCAAAAGAATCGTACAGTTGAGTAACCAAACTAAGAGAGGAGATTGGTATATGTATCAATCTTACTCAAAAATTAGAATATATGGATGTGAACTGCCACCTTACAAACTCCCCAAGTTTGTACCAATTAGAATATTTTCTCTAAAGTATATCAAACAGATGATCAATATGGATCAAATACATTTTCTAGCAACAAATAAGAAAGCATAGTTCAAGATAAAATCAGAGGTTGTCCCATTCATCTGCAACACAAGAGTAGCAAGACAGGATACATATGACATTTTGAAGCAAATGAATTTCAAGCACAACTTGACATGGTCCTATGATCCTCTAGGTATAATTTCAAAATTAAGGATGGAACACCAATATGGTCCTTATACACATACTCCTAGGCTAGAAATAGAACAATTCATGAATCAAGAAAGCCCGCAAGAGAATACATTGCAGGAATCAAAAGAACAAGTGTTGCCAACAAGCTACACTCCAGATCAACAAGAGAAAGGAAAGAGACCAAGAGAAAAAATTTCCCCTTTGGTAATTGAGATTTCAGCAAAGGAGTTCAAAGTATAGAATAAAAGGCAGAAGATCATAGATGTAGGGGAGACACAGTAAGAAAACACAGAACAAATACAACCAATTGTTCTTATAGGAACATGCACCCACTTAATGTCAGGGAGAGAGGACATCATCCTTCATCCCCAATGACTCCAAAGATAGAAGATACATCAATTTCATCACCAACAGGAGATTCGAGACAGAGTCAGAAAGAACCAAGTATATTTTGTACTTACCAAGAAATAAAAAGAAATAATCTTGCACTTAAGGCCACTACATTCACACAGTTTTGGAAGTAGACATCTACTTCCGAGCAAAGGCTCCTCTCAACCTTTGATTCAGAAAAGGAAAAATGCAGACTGCTTTCTTGGAGCCCAAGGTTCCTCAACCTTAGTCAGCAGATGATTACAACCAGTTTGTTTTCTCTTTTGATACAGGAACAATCCATCCCATAGACCAGATGGATTTGCACAAACAATCTGGTGAGATGATTTTTAATACTTTAACTAATTCTTCTATGATAGCTAGCAAACTTCAAACCACTATACATAATATTCACGCATAGTTAAAATTAGAGAGAGTCTCTTCTCTAGCTAAAGATACAAAAATTAAGTCTTTAGAGGAACTAGTGATCAAATTAGGATATGATCCCAATGATGTAAAATCAATAGAAGAGATAGTCAAAAATAAAAATACAGATATAGCAACATTGAGAAAGCAGCTAAAGCTTCCTTCAACTGAAGATTCACAAGCCAAACAATTTGGAGAATTGGAGAAGGAAAAGGAAAATTTGTTCAAGCTTATTATTGAACAGAATGATCAAATTTCTAAAATGGAAAAGGAAACCGAAAAGCTTCTGAAAGAAAAAGAGGAGCATACTGCTCCAGTGCAAGCAATTCCATTGATTGTCATTCTAACAACAAGTACAGCAGTAGCGGAAACATCAACTTCAACAACAACTTCAATAGAAGAGACACAATCCAACACTACACTAGCAAATTTGACTATCAAGGATTAGGAGATTGAGAAACTGACAGAGAAGTTAAATAATTTACAAGAACAGAAGACCAGAGTAGATACAACTTATCTAACACAACTACAAAAATCACATGATCTTGCACAAAGAATAGAATATTTAGAGAGCCAAAATATTATGGCAAATACCATTACACATGATAAAGAGAACATTTGGGTGGAAGTAAATGAAGAAATTACAAAGATCTGGCCATCCATAGAAATTATCTTTGAGCAAGATAAATTAGTACTAAGATCAAAATCTCTAATAGCTTATGTCAAGAGAGAACTTGAAAACAAACCCAGTGATGCAGTTGCTATAATCAATTTCCCGAATTCAAAAATGAGAGAATAATTAGAAGAGTTGGATATAGAGGACATAACATATACCATCTTGGAAGTAAGAAAAATTCTCACCAAGAACAGTCTAATGATGCAATTAGAAAACAAATCTCATAGTTTGCAAACAATGGTACAAAGATTTCATTAGAAGTTCAATGTTTTGCATCAAAAGGTTCTCCTTAGGCTACAAGGAATGGGAGATGAATTAGTCAAGCTTGAAGACTATTAGCATAAATTATTTACCATTGCTACAGACAAGTCAAAATTTGCAAAGATCAAAGGTACTATTACAGGAAAGGCATTCATGGAAGGCCTCAGTTATGATCTACTGATCAAGCATGCAATAAGTCATATGTTTTATGTTAAGCCTAATTTTGAAAAATACACAGAAGTAGGTGAATTCTATCAAAAGTTGATCAAATTTTCACTTCCAGATGAAAGAAAATGGGAAAAGTTATGTGAATTAGTAGAGTAAAAGTTAGCAAACATCCAGAGGAAATTCAACAACGAAGCAATTATTTTTAAGATCCAGTCATCACCAGAAATCCTCAAAAGTTGTTCAAGCGACTTCAACAATTTCATTTCCCTATATTTATGTACTATTTTTGTAGAAACAGATCTAGATATTTATTTTAGATAATTTGGGAACAGTTTGTATAAATAATTCCCATTTTGAATTGAAAAGGGTTTCACCCTTGGACTAAGTTTATTTGAAGCAAAATTACATGTATTTGAAGTTGTCTAATATCATTAAAAGAATTCTGAATTTGTTTCAAATAGCTTGTTATCTCTATGAGTTTTCTTCATGTTATTCATTCCATTCTATTATTTCAACATGTATTTAGTTTTATGAAGAAATATGAGTAAGATATAAACTGAATATCAGTCTATCTTAAATCTCCTACAAAGTTATAATCAATTACAGAGATTAGTTTATTAGACTATTTGCCTAAATAAACTCCTCTACATCAATTAATGGTCAATTCTTCATGAATTTAGATGCATTTTTGTTGGTTAGTGAACATAGTTTACTAGCATCTATCTTATGATTGTTTTAAATATTCTATCTCAATACTTAAAACTCATATTTCTCTGAATTCTTCATTCCAAAACTTTAAAGCTAAATTACTGTTTAGAAGTGAAGAAACAACCCTTTCATTATGTTGAAGAGAAATTAGGACACAATGCATGTTTACATAAGCTTAAAATTGGTCTTCTACAAATAAAAATATATATATAATATATATATATATATATATATATATATATATTATATATATTGGACGCTTTGGCATAATTACCTAACCTAGAATTATCTCAGAGCACAACAAGGTGTACTGTTAAGTCACTCCTTCATGTGAAGGTCACCTATTCGAAACTTCGTCAGACAAAACTTTACTCTTGTTCTTTTAAGCCATTACTAAATTTATATTAAAAATCAACCATACTCTAATCTCATTAAATACAATTCTTATATAAATCTAAAAAAGAATTAAAGAATTACACTATATTATAATTTCTTTCAGTTAAAACTTAACTTCCAACCAATTCCATTAGTGAAGGCATGCTTTTCATGATTTTTTTTTAATATATCATATAAAATTCATTAAAAAAATCTCAAAAAAAAAAGTATACAAGCAATTATCTATACAAGTCAAGGTTAATAGATATGTATTTATTATTCATGAAAGAATTGAGAAATATTGAATATCAACATCTATCACAACTTTTTCTAAAAGAAGATATATTTTTTTAATGATATATTATGAAAATAAAGATTAACAAATACCATAACTATTAATGTTACTCTCATTGAAAGATATTTGTCAACTCAAAATTGGATTGAAATTTAATTTTATCAAGAACAAAATTATTGATAAATCTAATTAACTATTTTTCTCAAACTTTTCCCTAGAGGTCACAAAGAGTTGAAACCTCTTTCTAATACCATATGTATTAGCTCACAATTAAAATAACTAATTATATCAATTATGTGATTAATAATCAACACACAAACTATTTAATTAATTAACATAGAATTTTCGAAAAACATGAGCAAAGACGACTTACCTGTAACGACGATATTCCTTATTTGTAATTTCGGAGTTGAACGTTATTTGAACATCGCTAATCGCAACAAAGTTTTTGGGGATGACTCTCCACCCAACCGTAGGCTCAACTGCACATAATCTTTCTGCAACTGGCCACCCTTGAGCCCTCAATCAACTACTACTACCAGGGAACACTTTCCTTCCAAAGGAGTGAATAATGAATAATGCTTCTTATCCCCCTTTTCGTCCATGAAATAGCACAAATGATTCCAAAAATGGAAAGAGATCTACATACACACAATCCATATGTCAACATGCCAAATTATTATTATTATTTTACTTAATTCAATAATTCTCTTTATTTAACTCTTTCTTATTTTATTCTTTTTTACTTTTTGTTAACTTTACTTATTTTTACTATTTTTATAGTTTACTTTTATGTATATCTATCTATTTAGAACTCCATTTTATTATTTATTATTTTATTTATTTACTATTATTATTATTTCTTCATTATTTATTATTTACTATTAATATATTTTATTGATTATTTAGTATTTATTTATTTATATATTAATATTATTTTATTTATTTATTATTATTATTATTAGTATGGGGCATTACAAACCATTAAAAGAAGGGATGGACAATTTCTCCAAATTCTATGGAAGATCATAATTTTGTGAGCCTCTATTGTACTCTTTTGGTATGTTCATGTATTTAATGGTACAAAAATATTTTAAGGACGTTTGCTACATCAAATTCTTCGCCAAGAACTTAATACTCCCTTAAATAATCATATAACCCTTCACTTTGTCCTTATTGTCCTTGATTTCCTATTGGTTGTTCTTTCAAGAGTTGATGTGAGAGAGGTCTAGGAGTCAATCTACTCATTGTATGTGGGTTATTCTGAATTGGGATATGGGTGTCGCTCCCTTCAACATGCTTCCTATTGTTACCATTTGACCCTCTTGAACCATTGTTGATGGCATTGTTTTGGTTCCCTTTATTATTTGCTATAAGCTGGGTGATAACCTAAACCAATTGTTGTTGCCCCCTTGCAAGGTCATTTAGAATATTCATAGTGCTTCCCCCAAGTTGTGTTTTCCTATCCTCCATGTTTACCTCTTCTTCTAATTTTGAGTGAAGATTGTTATCACCCTTTCTTTGTCTCTTATAAGTGACATATTCCTTGTCCTCCAAAGACATCAAGATAACATGCACTCATAAGTTGACAAGAAAACCCTTTCTCTAATACCACTATAAAATCCCTTCTTTCTAGACAAGAAGCTCAACCAATATACCCAAAACAAATTATCACAACAAATAAATTCAATTAATATAATAAATTTGTTTATTAATACCACTGTAAAATCCCTTCCCGCTAAACAAATAACTCAACTGTCATACCACAACAAACAAACATAGCTAATATATTTTGTTATGTTTTATTAATATGATTTGGAATCACATGTTGGAGCAACCTTTTGAGTTACAAAATAGATTTATGGAAGCCCATAAACAACCATGGTGTTGGTCACTTTAATTGCTTATTAATTTAAACAACCAAGTGCTACATGAATTGTCAACCTAGGGAAGTTTGTTTGTTTCAAAGGCAATCACACATTGTATATGCTCAATCCCAAAAGCAATGAAAAGTTGTAGTAACAATTATACTAATCACACCTTGCTTTGAAGTTCTACTCTGAGTCACAGCAGGAACAATCTCTCTATTGCAGATAATCAAAAGAATCCTGGATTACATTAAAAAGAACAATCTAGGAAAAGAAATCAAACTATAGAGGAAAAGACTAATTGTGCTATAACAGAGAACAAGACCCTATTCCCCAAGCAGGAACCTTCAGCACCTGTTTCTAATTACCATGCTTCACAAACTCACTCTGTAAGCCCGATTACCAATTAAAATAATAATTGATTACCTATGAATGAATTTATGAAAACAATGCAATAATCAAATAGGAACAGAGTTTCAGCAATAAATACAGAATTCCAATAACGCATAAGTAATTTCAGCAAACAGAGTTTAACAAGGCCTGAATGAAAAATAACACTTAACACACTACAGAAATTAATGGGTGAATCTTGTGAGGAAGGTGGGCCTTTTCCTTCTCACAAGATTCCCCAGAAAAAGGAACTAAGAAGGAGTGCTCAGAACAATATTTTATTCATCTGTCAATGTATCATATTACAAAAAGATTCAAGTTCCTTTACTTTCAGCTAGACCTTCCTGTAGTCTCCCCCCCCGCTAATGCTGATGTCTCCTCTTTTTAAAGAGGAAACATCTATTATACATTTGATTACATTATAAATCCTATTCTTAACCCGACATGCTAAAATAGGATAATTGGTTCTTCCATTAGCAAAACGTTGTTACAATGGTTGTGACAACGCCGACTTTGGAATGTAGTTGTTGCAGCCAATGTAACAGCTCCTTCAATGATCTCTTCTTGTTGCTGCCGAATCTGGAATGCAAATCACGAGTTGTTTCAGCAATGGGATTTGCGCATTGTTTTAACTGTTTCAACAACGTAGACCGAAATGATAAATCTGCAGTCTTCAGACTGTTTCAGCAACTATATATTTATGATCAATGGTTAATTATGAAAGTAATGTAAAATTATATGTAAAACAAATTAAACATATAGTAACGAGAAGAACTGTTATATACCTTTGGAAAATGGATTAAAGTAATAACATAGACTTTAAATATGGATTGAAAAAGGGTGGAATGATAGGAAAATATGTGTAGGGTCCTAATATTCCCCCCCCCCCCACCCCCCCCAACTGAAAGGGTTGCATGTCCTCATGCAACTTCACTTTGAATCCGAGTCCAGGTACTGAGCCTTAGAGTGCAAATTACTTAAGCAGTAACTATAGAAGGTACTGTCAATTAGATCTCTGAACCCTTGCACATTTTGCAGCCTTTGCCATGCTGCTGCTTCTTCCTTTTTAGTCTACCTGTAATGAACCTTATATTCTTGTGTTGGCATCCATAGAAGAGGAAAATGAAAATGATACCCTATCCAATTTTCAGCGCATTGCTGAACACATCTGATATAATCGGGTACCCTTCTGATTGCTGCTTCAAAATTAGGGGGACTGAAGGGGTTATACTCCTGCCTTTCCTTAGAGGACTGTTGCCAAAATAAGTTGTTTTCTTTTAAGGCAGCAACTTCCTTGGTCTTAACAAAGTGTTGGCAGTCTTGTAGCACTGTTTCTTGTAGTTGCCTGGTGTGTTCAACCATCCCTGGTTTTTTCAAAAATTGATGATACACTGCAACAAAAATGGCAGGATTTTGTGGCTCTGGTCAAAGCCACAAGAGATGGTTGTCTTCGTTATGCCTTGCTGCAAGAAATGTAGTCTACCATGTGACCTGATTAGCAAGGAAGGAGGCAAATGCCTTGATTTGAACATCACTAACCAAAGGGTTAAGATTGAGCTTCCTATTTTCAGGGATAGCTTCATTGTGGAGATACAACTCACAGAGTAATGTTGATCATTGGTGGATGCTTCTGCGAAAGTTTTCACAAACTGTTCGGGACTAAATACTTCATGAGGTATCCCATCTTTAATTGCCTTTATTTGAAAGAACGCTAAGCGTTCTGTAAGAAAAAGAAAATAAATGCAAGATGGTTTCCTGGCAGCTAATAATTTCTGAACCAAATCAAACATAAGGAGCATTTTACTTTTTAACTCTTTATTCTCTTTCTTCTGGGCGAGAGAATGTTGGAGTACTTGCTCCAAGGCTTCCCAGTTTGAATATATATGATTTTTCCAGAGTAATTTATGCTCCTGCAAGATCTTATCTTGCGAAATAACATATTCTTTCTTCCACTTGTCCATTATTTGTTGCTTATCCTGAGACTTAGTTTGTTTTTCAGTACTGCAAGTGGTAGGCTGAGGTATAGTCTGAGTAGAAATAAAAACAAGATCTTTAGCTTTAACAGTTATAGCAGGGCGAGGTACTTGTGGTTTAGCTTCTTTTTCAGAAATCTTTGAAGGTCCTACTGGTTCTTGTATGACAGTAAGGCATTCCTCTTTGATTGCAGAAGACGTGGATGCAGGGGAGGCTCCAGGCAGTGGGATTTCAACTATTTTATACCCTACTTGATGAGAAATGTTACCGCATTGGCTGCACATATATTCCTTATACTGATCTTTCTCTATATTTTTCTTGGCTGTGGATGCTGCATGGGCTAAAGTGTACAAATTAAGCTCTTTGTCATAGGCTTCCCTTGCCATTACTAATTCCTACTTATAAGCTTCGAGTTTTGATTTTAGAAACTCGTTTTCCTGTAAAAGGGAAGCCAGGGTGACTGGGCTTTGTGTAACAGTCACAGACTCGGTAGCTGGTTCTTGTGTGGCAGCTACTGAATGAGTAGCTGGTTCTTGTGTGGCAACTACTTGTTCAGAAAGAAATGATGTCGTAAAATCCTCGGCATCTGGTTCTTGTGTGGCAACTACTTGTTCAGAAAGAAATGATGTCGTAAAATCCTCGGCATCTGGTTCTTGTGCTTAAGTGCCCAAGAGTGAGACATGTAAAGATTCTGGGACTTGGGACTATAGTGGGGTATGGGGTTTTAGATGAATAGGTTGAGAATTTAGGATAGTGGCAACAGTTGCCGCTTCAGTTGACACCCTCATTCGTCTTCGGGGTAAAAAGGCAGGGAGAGTAGTAATTTTCCTTTTATGAGTGGATTTTTCTGAGGGGGAAGGCTATCAGAAATGGTAGTTGCTTTGGTTGAGGCCCTAGTTCGTTTTCTTGATGGGAAAATAGTCTTAGTTTTCCTTTTTCCTTTTAGCATAGAGATGGGAAGGTTATCTTCAGAATCATCACTAGGGATATGAACAGTAGGATTAGATGATTCTGTTAAATTGTGGGATGGAGTTGATATGGTGGGAGGGTCAATTGGATCAATTGACTCTGCTGGTGGAATTTCTGGAGGGTCAAGGAGGTTCTCTGGTTGCTGCTCATGGGGATTTTCAAGGATTTCTTGAGGATTTTTCAGCAACTTGCTGAGGGATTTCAACAGCTTCTTGAGGAATTTCAGCAGCTTGCTCAAGGTCTAGGGGTGGGTTGTTTAGAGGAGGGTTTTGCTTAGCAAAATCCCTCTGAATTAGTAGCTGAACAAGATGGTGATGGGTGAGGGAAAGGAGTGGGAATTTCACCTATCTGCAGTAATGTGACATGGATTTTAGACCTCTGTGGTTTATTTCTTCTGATTTCTTTACCGGAGAATCCACAGTAAGAACTATTTTATGCCAACGTTTCGAATCCCAACCGAGATCCATCATCAGGACCAAATGAATGCTTTGATAGAAGAAGAGCAGGTTATGAGGGATAAATAGTCAAGAGGAAGAAAAATTAAGAAGAAGGTCGGCTGTCATATTTTATGAGAGGTCGGCCAATTTCCTTTTTATTTATTTTAATTAACTAAATTTTATTTTTATTTTTTAATTATTAATTATTATTATTATTATTATTTTTAATTCATAGTATTAGTATCATACAATTTTTATTTGTTATACCTATTAATAATTATTAATAAAAAAAAAAAAAATTATTAATAATTATTAATAAGAATAATAATTTTGTTATTATTAATAAAATTGTTAATATAAATTGTTTTTAGATTGATATAAATTAGATATATTATAAATATATTTTATTAATTTATTGTCCCTGATATTAGATGTAAATATTTTATATTATTAATATTATAATTAATAATAATTAGTATTAATAATTTTATTAATGATAAGGAATAATACTTTTATCAAAATAATAAATACTAATAATAAGCTTTAATAATATTTAAATTATTTAGTATAAAGTATTATAGATTGTTATAAAACCTATTTTATTAATAAACAATTATTGGTTCATGATTATTAATTAATATATATATATGTATATATAATTGATAATAACATGAGAAAATTTTTGGTTTAATTAATTAATTTTATTTTAATTATTTATTTAACTTTATTATTTTTATTATTCTATTTTATTATATGAATAAATATATATATATAATCAAGGTTAATAGTCAATATTATAATTACTATGGTTAATTAAGAACTTTTTATTTATTATTATTATAAATTAATTAAAGCTAGGTTACTGACTTAAAGGGATTAGAAGGAGAGGGGGGGAGGGCGGCGCGGGCCTTTAACTAAGAGGGGTTGGTGACTTTTTAATTAATTTGATTAGGGGAAGCCAGCTTCCACTAATTTCCATACCATTGCTCTGTTGATATTATGAGGGTGCTTGATAATTTCAAGAGCTTCTCTGATCTTTCGTCTATTATGATGATCTTCCCTAACGATAATTGAAGCGCTTTCCAAACAGACATGGTGTTTAGTTTTTGATGAGTGTTCTGCCAGGGCCGACATACGAGATCTTTCTTTCTTAATATCGGCTCCATGTTCTTTGAGTCTGGTCTGCAAGGAGCGACCTGTTTCACCAATGTAGCTCTTTCCACAGGAGCAATCTATTTTATAGACTCCTTTAAGTTGATGTTTATCAATACTATCCTTGACAGATCTCATACTTTGTCTAATAGTTCCAGGGGCGGAGAATTGTGTGCTTATGTTTTTCTTCCTTAGGATTTTAGCAATCTTATCTGTGACTCCATGAATATAAGGTAGAAAAACCCTACCACCCTGAGGCTGATCATGGGCCTTAGGTTCATGAAATACCATCTTTTTCACGGCTTTCTTTATTGCCCTTTTTATCTCATTTTCTTTGTAGCCTAAACTCTTAAAGGTTGAGACTAAATGCTTCTTTTCTTCATTAAGATGATCAACATCACAAATTCGAAGGGCCCTGATAGCCAGAGTGTTTATAACACCAAATTTCAGGGCCGGGTGATGGTGGGACTCAGCGTGGAGGTAGTTTTCAGTATGGGTTGACTTTCTAAAAACCTTATGCCCAAGGGAGCCGTCCTCTTTCCTGATGATGAGAACGTCTAAAAAATGGATGCTCATGTTTTCTTCAAGCTCTATAGTAAATTTTATTGCTGAAGAGATGGAATTTAGGTGAATAAAAAACTTTTCAAGTTCTGCTTTACCATGAGTCCATTTTATATCGGTATCATCCACGAATCGCTTCCACCATGCTGGCTTTAAAGGGTAAGATTCCATGGCCTTCTTTTCAAAGTATTCCATGTATAAGTTGGCCACGATTGGCGAAAGGGGGGATCCCATTGCCACTCCAGATGTCTGCTCATAATATACTCCTTGGAAGGTGAAAATTGTTGATCGCAAGCAGATTTCGGCCAATCTTGCAGCCCCTGGATCAGTAACATCTTTTATAACCTGAATGGCTTCATCAAGAGGAATCTTGGTGAATAGAGACACTACGTCAAAACTAACAAGGATGTCATCACGTTCCAGCTTCTCTTTTTTAATAAGATTCACAAAGTCATGGGATTCCTTTATGAAAGAATCAATATTTCTGACAAGTGGCTTAAGGATTTTCGCAACATATTTAGCGAGCTCATAGGTTGGGGACCCAATGGTATTGACTATTGGTCTAAGAGGAACTCCTTCTTTATGAATTTTTGGTAACCAGTAAATTCTGGGGATGGTTTCGCAAGACACCCAAGCAAATAATAAGGAATATTTAACAGTCGACCATGTCTCAAATGATTTAATAAGACAAAATCATGCTGATAGACTACCTGGTAATGACCTTCACAAGTAAGATAATGTTTGACGAATTCAGCAACCTTCAGCCACGGAGGCGATAATGAATGAAGTCAAACACCCCGGCCATTGGGCTCGACTTGTTGTCCTGGCAGAAGAAAATCATGTTGTGCATTCAGAATAATATGCTTGTGACTAAACCATCGAGTGCTAGTAATCGGCAAACCTAAAACCTGTGCTATGTCACCCTCTGAGATTGGAATTCGAACTCCCTGGACAGTAGAATGATCTTCCTGTAGATTTCATGCACATTCAAGGACCTGTTGTGGATCAAATTCCTGAAGCCTCTGAAAATATCCTATCCAGCCTGCCTGCTGAAAAATCTGATACACCTTTGGATATAATTCAAGCAGAGCTATCGAGCCGGGCTCGTGTCGAATAGCAAGTCCTCCCATAGTTAACCAGCGTTGGTAAAATGCACAGTCAAAAACCAAGTTACTGCACCTCGAACAAAGTAAATTTTGCGAATGAGAACATGGAGTAACAACACAGAGGCGAGGTAATAAGACGGCATAATGGGTAAGAAAAATGACAGTAATTGGCTTGTTGTGAAATGATGGCATATAGTTTCGGTATTCCCCCCAACTACGGCTGAATTAATGACTTTAAATGTATGGGGATTGTGGTAACGATGAATGTAATCTTCTCATTTAACCATAGTTTAATTGTACTCACACATAATATTTACATACCTCATGTTTACCTTTAAATCATATTTCAAAAAATATAGTGCCCGTTCATAATAGATCAACAATATTCATGGAAGAAGCTTTTGAAGCATGAGGGAGATTATATTAGAGGTCTGTATAATCATAGGAGAAGGCAGTAAAAGGACAGAATTAGCATAAAAATTATGGAAGAAAGTGGTTTTCATGACGGAAAGTGTTGTATGGTGATGTCTTTGAAAAGAAATGGCGTTTCAGCAATGGGAAAATGGGTAAAGGGTGGTGTTTCAGCAATGGGAAAGATATGGAAAATGTTGCTGAAGAATGTTGTTCCAGGAATGGGAAAAATAGGGAAAATGTTGCTGAAGGGTGTTGTTTCAGCAATGGGAAAAATGGGGAGAAGAAATGAGGGGAATTAATGATGAAAATGTTACTGGAGGATGGGGAAATGAACTATGGATGGATTGAAATGAGATGAACAGTGCTTCACAAGATGAAGCTTGGATCTGCTTGTCGTAGGATTGTCCTTTCCAATAAGCCTTTCCTAGAATCTGCAAAATAATCAATTGTAACATGCCAGCCCTTGACAAGGATTATTAGTTAAGAAATCTAATCTAATGCTAAAAATACAATGTAGAAAAATTAAATGCAATGAGGGGCAGAAGGCTCCCCCAAAAAGAGATAATGTGAATCTGCCATGCAAGTGGCCTTAAAATCCTCTTTGGAAATGGGTTGCTAGTACAGACGGAGCCGATGACCATTTACTAATAACGGTGTTCTAGAGTTATCAATTGTTAGGAGCCTTACTGTTCCATTGGGAAAAATAGTATCTATTACGTAAGGTCCCAGCCATCTTGTACGTAGTTTCCCTTGAAAATTTTCAAACCGAGAATCATACAATAAGGCCCAATTATCTTTTTGGAATTGCTTATGCTTGATGATTTTATCATGCCATTTTGTTCTTTGTTATTGGATCATAGTTGTTTGATGAATGACATCTAACCTCTTTTCATCCAATTCCTGAAGCCGTTGCAACCTGTCTGTCAGTGCATCAGTCAAATCAAGGTTAACAGCTAAAGCAGTTCTTAAGGTTTTAATTTCAAATTCCACAGGAAAAACAACACTTTTACAATAAACCAATTCATAGGGAGAAAATCTTGTAGTATTTCTCCAGGTAGTTCTATAAGCCCATAGTGCTTCAGGGAGCCTTTGAGACCAATCCTTCCTGTTTTCCTTCACTGTTTTTGTTAGAATGGCTTCTATAACTTTGTTTGTACTCTCCACCTATCCATTGGATTGGGGTGGTATGGTGTAGTCATTCTGTGATGAATATGATATTTTTGAAGCGTGGTTTTAAAACCATGAGAATTGAAAGGAGGTCCTCCATCTGTAACTAGCTCTCTAGGCACTCCAATTCTAACAAAGATTTCTTCAAATAGGAAAGCTAAAACAACTTCTTCATTGGCTCTAAGGAGTGCTTTAGCCTCCACCCATTTAGTCATATAATCTATGCAAACCAATAAGTAAACTCTTTGATTGGATGGAGGATTAATGGGCCCTACCAAGTCTAAGGCCCATCTTTCAAATGGTTCAAGTATTACCTAGGGATTCAATGGCATTTCATCTCTATGATTAGGTTGACCCATTCTTTGACAGTTATCACAGGCCCAAACATATTTCTTTGCATCCTTGAAGAGTGAGGGCCAATAATAACCCATCCTGAGAATTTTATGTGTCGTTCTATTATCAGCAAAATGCCCTCCACAAGGGCCATCATGACAAGCTTTCAGTATATCATAAACCTCATCTTCTCTACTGCATCTTCGGATTTCATGATCAAGTCTTGTGTAGAAAAGAAACCCACTTATCCAACTATATCGAGCACTTTGTTGAATGATCTTTCTTTTCTCTCGATGTGATAGGTGTGATGGTAACTTCCCTGCAACCAGATAATTGGCAATGTCTGCATAACAAGGTGAGTGGGCAGATACTGCAAATAAGTATTCATCAGGAACGAATCATCTACTGGAGTATTATCATCAGCTTTTAACCGAGAAAGGAAATCAACAACTACATTTTCTTTACCTGGTCGATCTACAATTGTAATGTCAAACTCTTGTAATAACAATAACCACCTTGTGACTCGAGCATTTGTGACAGATTTGTTCATTAAATACTTAATATCCGAGTGGTCAGTATGGACAGAAGTAGAGTAACCAGTAATGTAATGTCGAAATTTATTAATGGCATAAATAACTACTAAAAATTCATTTTCAGTAACTATGTAATTAAGCTCAACAGGAGTCATATTCTTACTAATGAAGTAGATAGCATAAGGAAGATGGTTTTCCTCTTGTCCCAAGATAGCTCCAATTGCAGTATCCGAAGCATCAGAGGATATATGGAAGGGAAGTGCCCAATCAGGTCCCCTTAAAATAGGAGTTGTAGATAACTGATGCTTGAGTTCAACCAATGTTTCCTGGCAAAGATTAGTCCACTTGAATTCAACATTTTTCATAAGTAACACAAACAAAGGAGAAACTATTTTGGAAAAAAATTTGATAAATCTTCGGTAGTATCCTACATGTCCTAAAAAACTTCTTACATCAGTTTGTGTTCTAGGAATAGGAAGGTTCTGAATTACCTGTATTTTGGATGGCTCTACCTGAATTCCTTGAGATGAAATAAAGTGTCCAAGTACAATTCCTTCATTCATCATCATATGACATTTTTCAGTACTTAAGGAAAGGTGAGCTTGTACACAACGTTTAAGTACTTTCTCAAGGTTTTGTAATGCATCCTCAAAAAACACACCATAAGGGGTAAAGTCATCCATAAATATCTCCATAGAGTCATTAAGCATATCAGAGAAGATTCCTATAATTGCTCTTTGAAAGGTTGTTGGTGCATTACATAGTCCAAATGGGAGAACTCTATAGGCAAAAGTTCCCCAGGGACTAGTAAAAGTGGTCTTATCTTGGTCTTGGGGTGCAATTTTGATTTGCTTATACCCACTAAACCCATCTAAAAAGGAGAAGAATTTCTTCCCTGACAAACTATCTAACACCTGATCAATGAATGGCAAGGGAAAGTGATCCTTTTGAGTGGTTTTATTTAAGACTCTATAATCTACACACACTCTCCATTTCCCATTTTTCTTAGGGACTATTACCAACGGAGAAACCCATTCAATGTTAGATATGGGATATATAAACCCTGCATTAAGCAATTTTTGAAGTTCCTCTTTGAAAATTTCCCTTAAATTAGGATTCATTCGTCGCTGGGGTTGACAGATTGGTCGGCAACCCTCCTTGATATAGATGCAATGAGTACATAATTCAAGAGAGATTCCCTTCGTATCTGTATAGTCCCATGCGAATGCTTCCTTATTTTCAAGAAGTAACTTCATTAGTTGTTGTGTTTCAGCATCTGTCAAGTTGGAGTTTATGTTTAATGTCTTGCCAGGTTCAATTTCTACTATTATACTTTTAGAGGAGATGGTAGTTAATGTTTGGGGTAGATATTCAAATTTAAGCTTTTCCTAGGTATCAGATTTCAAAATTGCAGCCAACTGATTATGTGTTTCAGAAGTCACCGAGGAGGTTTCACAAATAAAATTATTAATTACTTCATCCTCAGTGGTATCTTTAAGGCTTAGAGCTTGTCCGATAGTCAAAAATAGGTTGAGTAGCATTATCATCATAGTCCAACCATACAGAATTATCATTATTAATCATGGGTGTGGCGTGAGGGTAGAGAGTAAGCTGCTTGGTTTCATATCCATTAGAAATTGTCATTGAACCAGATCTACAGCTGATAAAGGCATCGGCTGTGGCCAACCAGGGCCTTCCCAAAATTAGAGGATGTCCCTCCAACTTTGTTTTAGTCTGTAATACCACAAAGTCAGCTGGGTAATTCCAGGATTCAACTGAGATTATTAGGTCTTTAATGACTCCTTTCGGTTTGATTGTAGAACGACCAGCTAACTCTAGAATGGTTGGTGTCTCTCTGATTACATTCTTTAGCTATAACAGTTATGAAGTTTCAAGAGTCATAATATTTATAGCAACACCTAAATCTACCAGAACTCGCGGAATGATTGTTTTTCCAATTTGTACTGTAATAGTAGGATGGTCGGGATCACCATATTTAACAGGAGGGGCTTTACCGGTAATTAAGGTAGATAGATCACCCATAACATGAGTTGTAAGGGGATCTTTAGCTTTCCTACCAGGTTTCTTAACACAAATATCTCTCATAGTTCTAACATAAATTGGTACATCTCTTAGTGCTTGTAAAAGTGGAATTTTAACATAAAGATTCTATAATTCCCCTAAAAGATTGAAAGCAGGTGGCTCAGGCGTTTTAGTCAAAGCTAAATGCTCAGGGAATGGTGGTTCTGCTATTTCAGCACCCTTATTAGAGGGTGGTTGTACCTCCTTACATGAATCATTTTTCTCTGTCTCTTCTTTATCAGAATCAGAAGAGGTAACATCATCAATAATGGGTTCGACTATTTTCCTAGATCGTAAATGAATATCATTACACTACGCAAGGAAAACAGGAAGTATAGGCTGGTTCTGAATATCAATAACTTGCACAACTTTATTATTGGGGTTAGGGTTTAGTTGTACAGGTAGCTGGGGTCTCATCATTTGATTATTGGTGGAGCACCTGATGGTAGAGGGAGTGGTTGCTGAAACTCAAGAAATTGATTTGGAAACGGGAGTTGTTGACCCCTCCAGTTTGGATTCCATTGGTTAAAGTAAGATTGTTGTTGTGGAGGCCAAGGAGTCCACATTGTTGGGTCTACAAAGGGAGGGTTTGTTTTTTGCATGGGTGGGTAATTCATTTGATTGAAGGGCGGGTATTTCATCTGGTTAAAGGGAGGGTAATTTGCTTGATTAAAAGAAGGATAATTGTTCCAACGATTAGAAGACGTAAATGGCATATTAGAGTTCATACCTTGTCCTCGTGGTTGCCATTGCCTTCTCTGTGTCAATAGATAGATTGCTTCAGCTTCTTCTTCGGTTGATTGCAATGCTGCTTTTATCCCTGGTAAAGAAGGGCATTGTTGTGTTTCGTGATCCTTCTCACAAAGGGTGCAAATTGGCACTTTGTTCAATGGCCATTCCCTTAGTGGGTGTTTATCTCTGCATTTGGGACAAAAGACAGCCAAAGAAGCTTCTTCTTTTGCTTGTTTCTTCTTAACCTGCAAGGTGTCAATCTGTGAAGCAAAAGAACTTAACATTTCAGTTTTAAATTCCTCAAGTAAATTACCTATTTCAGCTTTTGTTGCTCTTCCGCTGGCTGATTTTTGAACTCTTGAATATGTATTATCCCTGTTGTTTTATCTATTCCTTGCAGCTCCTCTTGAACATCTTTTATAGAGATTAACAATTTCATCATATGATTCTTTAGATATGTCCCCTTTACCAAGCATATTTAGCATGTCTAGACAATCATCCCTTACCCCTTTCAATAATATTGTCTTAAGAATATCTTTACTTACATCGGGATGATTGGATCTTTGCAGATTATATTGTAGCCTTTCCACAAAGTCCTCCAAATTTTCGTCCTCCTTTTGTACCATCTTAAATAGTTCCTCTCTTTTTTCTCTCGTCCGGCAGTAGTCTTGATATTTGAGCAGAAACTTCTGTTTCATTTGTTCCCATGTTGTGATTACATGGTCTCCCAGACTCATGAACCATCTTAATGCATTTCCTTTTAGTGTTGCTGGAAATAGCTTCAGTTTTTTAGCATTAGTAACGTAATCATAACTTCTGCATAATATATCAAACTCAAAAAGAAACTCACGAGGATCTTCAGAAGATAAACCATGGAAGTTAGGTAAGGCCGAAAGTGGGATATTCTTCATGGGAGTTGCTCCTCTAGGAAGATCACCAATAGGAAATCCAAAGGTAGAGACAGAATTCTCATCTTTCCCTTCTCCTACTTGTCCTCCACCAAAGAATCCTTCATTGTTCCTTTCCATTGCTTGTTCTCCTACTGCACTTGCTCTGTCTTCAATGTTTTCTGTTGGCTCCTCAATGTCTTCTACTGGCTCCTCAACTATTTCAGGGCTCACAACTTCCTCCGTTTCATAGTTTGTTTGAAGGGAGCGTTGAGGCTTTGGCTTTTGAGAGCTTAGCCTCTGAGAAGTTTCAACTTTTGATATAATCTCGTCAATAAAGGTCTTTCTTCCTCCTTTTCCTTTGCCCTTGCCACCTGTAGGGTTAGTTTTCTTGGGGGCTCTGCGTCCTTTCATGCATTCTGCACATCTGAAAGAAAAACATCAATGCTTTTGAAATCTACAATTGCCTTCCTCGGCAACGACGCCAAAATGTTGGTCACTTTAATTGCTTATTAATTTAAACAACCAAGTGTTACATGAATTGTCAACCCAGGGAAGTCTGTTTATTTCAAAGGCAATCACACAATGTATATGTTCAATCCCAAAAGCAATGAAAAGTTGTAGTAACAATTATACTAATCACACCTTGCTTTGAAGTTCTACTCTGAGTTATAGCAGGAACAATTTCTCTATTGCAAACAATCAAAAGAATAATGGATTACATTAAAAATAACAATCTAGGAAAAGAAATCAATCTGCAAAGGAAAAGACTAATTGTGCTATAACAGAGAATATGACCCTATTCCCCAAGCAGGAATATTCAGCACCTATTTCTAATTACCATGCTTCACAAAATCACTATGTAAACCCGATTACCAATTAAAATAATCACTGATTACCTATGAATGAATTTATGAAAACAATGCAATAATCAAATAGGAACAGAGTTTCAGCAATAAATATAGAGTTCCAATAACGCATAAGTAATTTCAACAATAAATACAAAGTTCCAATAACGCATAAGTAATTTCAGCAAACAGAGTTTAACAAGGCATGAATGAAAAATAACACTTAACACACTACAAAAATTAATGGGTGAATCTTGTGAGGAAGGTGGGCCCTTTCCTTCTCACAAGATTCCCTAGAAAAAGGAACTAAGAAGGAGTGCTCAAAACAATATTTTATTCATCTGTCAATGTATCATATTACAAAAAGATGTAAGTTCCTTTACTTTCAGCTAGACCTTCCCGTAGTCTCCCCCCCGCTAATGCTGGTGTCTCCTCTTTTTAAAGACAAGACATCTATTATACATTTGATTACATTATAAATCCTATTCTTAACCCGATATGCTAAAATAGGATAATTGGTTCTTCCATTAGCAAAATGCTATTACAATGGTTGTGACAACGTCGACTTTGGAATGTAGTTGTTGCGGTCAGTGTAACAGCTCCTTCGATGATCTCTTGTTGCTGCCGAATCTGGAATGCAAATCACAGGCTGTTTTAGCAACGAGATTTGCGCATTGTTCTAATTGTTTCAGCAACGTAGACCGCAATGATAAATCTGCAGTCTTCAGACTGTTTCAACAATTATATAGTTCTGATCAATGGTTAATTATGAAAGTAATGTAAACTTATATGTAAAACAAATTAAACATATAGGGACGAGAAGAACTGTTATATACCTTTGGAAAATGGATTGAAGTAATAACATAGACTTTAAATATGGATTGAAAAAGGGTGGAATGATAGCAAAATGTGTGAGCAAAAAGGTACAATGTAGGGTCCTAACACATGGCTAATGACATGATTTGCTGGGTAAATAGGAGATGATGACATCTGAAATATCCCTTTACACTACTGTAAATTATTATAGAAGAGTAGATTGGATGAATGGTTTGACACTCCTTTTGATGCCATGACCCAACAAATGATGGCACAAACTGCTGAAAACATTAGGGGAATTTTGAGGTCTAAAATGGGCCTCCTAAGGAAATTATAAAATAATAGTGGAAATAGTAAAATAAGATTAGATCACATCATCAAATTTTATAGGGAATGTTAAACTCACATGGGGAGCGAGAAAGATATAAAAGATAAAACATGCAATTCAATTTTTATTCACAAATGATACATATTTATAGTACATGTGGTGACCGTTGGGATTCACATCCCAAGGTCCCTTGGACTGCTTAGTCTCTTTAGCTTCCAC
>APFE031657602.1:1524-67454 GCA_000404065.3 Pinus taeda | reverse complement strand
GTGACCGTTGGGATTCACATCCCAAGGTCCCTTGGACTGCTTAGTCTCTTTAGCTTCCACACTAACCCATTTAGGATTAGGTGTCCAACAGGGAAAAAAAGGAAAAACTACTTTTCAACTCGTATTTTCAACTTGTCTCTCTATAAGTTTACTCAAATTTCGAGCGGAAACATTCGTTGGATGCAGAATTTGATTTCTCATCCAAAGAGTACTCATGTTGCATACTTTCGATGGACCTTGCTACACAAAAAATGAGAAATACATGAAAAATGTCACTGCAATCACGTTTTTTCGTGTATTTCTCAGTTTTCATGTAGGAGGGTTGATCGAAAGTATGCAGCATGGTTACTATTTGGATGATGAATTAAATTTTGCATCCAATGAGTACTCTTGCTTGAAATTTGAGTAAAAAATTTGGGAGATAAATTGAAAATACAAGTTGAAAAGTAATTTTATTATTTTTAAATCTTTTTACTTTTTTACTCCAAAAGATGTTGAATCACCCTCCATGGTTGACATCGTCATCTTGAATCCTATTGGTTCTTATAAAGTTTATTTTGGTTGTACATTTTTCTTAGGAGGCCCATTTTAGACCTCAAAGTTCCCCTAATGAAAGGGTGTTGGATAAGGTAACAAAAATCAGGGTTGAAACCACCCACAAAAAGATACCCTCAACATGTTGATAATAAGTGGCACGACCTCCTTATGTGATCCCATGGTTTGAAAATGAGTAAGTCAACCCCCTTTTTCCCACACAAATTGTAGATGGAAAATACAACTTCCAAAAATCCCATGGTCCCTGGTTGTACTCACGACCTAACAATGAGATGAATCTTCAACAACAAATACCTGTGAAAGATTTGAGTGATCTTTCTATTTGATCAACTAGGGTGGATTTCTTTCACCACCAAAACTAATTCATTCGATCAACTAGGGTGGATTCTTTCACCATCGAAACTAATTCATTCAAGGGTTTCGCCTTTAGCACTCTAAAGCCACAAGAGCTCTCCAAATTGATATGAGGAAATGATTATGCATGTCGAAAGAGTGAACTCCAATCTTATCATCAAAATATCGTGGGCCTCTCTTTTATAACTTGTTTATTTATTTATTTATTATTTCCTTTTACATTTTGACTAAATTAATGCCACCTTCACATGTTGCTTTTTCACCCATATTAAATTAATTGATTCCCTTTTTGATTGACTATAACCTACAAGAATCAAATAGACTACTAAGTCGTTCTCTTGGAGCGATTATTCAAAGAAAGACATTACAATCTCTCTTTATGAATCCCCAAAGGCACATGCTCAATAAGTCTTAAAACCCAAAATGAATCCAATTATGTGTATTTAAATGACATAATTATGAATTTGATTTATTAGGTGTTATTAACCTCTTAACTATCTTTTAAAGTAAAGGTAATAAGATTTTTCACATAGTGAGTGTTGTTAACCCTAATGTAAACATTTTACCATGCTCCATCTTAACTACCAGTTCATGTCCATGACACGACTCCTCCAATCCTTTGACATAAATCAAAGGACAATTTAAACAAGTTATAATTAAATTGTTGGTGTAAAATCCTAAACAAAAATAACATGTGCCAAAACCAATTTAGGATGTAACGATATTTTCATCGTTATGTAAATGTTTAGTTATTATTATTATCCAATTTTAAGGTCATGGCCAAGCTAGGCACCAAATTGGTATCTGAGACCCCCTTGTTTGTGGGACAAGGGACCCACCTTCGCACAACGATTTCATTAAGTCTATGAAGGCATACATACTCTACGCCCCTTCGAGTTTGAACCTGTGACCTCTTAGGAGGAAACACATGCTCCTAACCATTAGACCCATTCAAACTGTATACAATATATGCTCATACTTTGTGAAAGAGAGTGACAAAAACTATGCTTTCCTAAAACCATAATGTTACAAAGTTTGTTTGTTTGTTTGTTTTGTTTGTTTGTTTGTTTTTGTTTTTTTGTTTTTTTTTTTGTTTTGTTTGTTTGTTTGTTTGTTTTGTTTTGTTTGTTTGTTTGTTTTTTGTTTGTTTGTTTGTTTGTTTTTTTTTTTCCCAAATTTGTTAGAAAAAGTCATTAATATATTGAGTCAAAATTATCAATCATCACACATAAATTATTGTGTAGTATAGTAGAGATGTAATATAATATAATATAATTGTCATCAGTACACTTAAATTATATGTTGTAATATAATGTAATGTATTTTGACTTCAAAATAAAATAAATTAAAATAATTAATAATTAAACTAGTTTAGATCTATTTTAACTCTAGATTTACCAAGCATAAAAAAGATCCAATATCTTGATATACAAACTTCATGTAGAATGACAAGAGATTTGATCACTTTACAAGCTTGGTAAATCAAGTGTTAAAATAGATATGAAACCCACACTTAAGAGATAAAAAGGCGTTTGCTTAAAAATTAGATCTAAATAAGATTTTTTAAAAGAATCTAGATCTAGTTTCCTCGACTCTTTGTTCTCTATGTGATTTTTCCAAAAAAATCTTAACTAGTTATCATGAATCACAAAAACATAAAATCATATCATCTAATGCAATGAGTGCTAAATGGACCATTCAAAAATCATAAGAAATTAGTGAGATTAGCTCTCATGGAAATGGTCATAGATAAAGCAATTGAATCCGAAAATAATATCTAATAAGAATATTACGGTTAAAAATTTCCAAACTAACCCCGTCAAAAAAAAAATTATTACCTTTTATTCAGTCACCAACCAATAAAAACATTTCGCCTGGAATTTTAATTTCAATATTTATTTTTATTGCATATTAGTGTGTGAAAATTTGCAAATGTGTAGTTGTGAAGCACTTTCATCACCGGCATCATCATTGATGATCAGCGGCGTCGAGCAGCGGCGTCCAGAGAATCTGCTCGCAATCAAATCCCGAAGTCCAACAACAGACATCAGAGAGAGCATCCGCCACGCGTATGTCCAGGCTGGCCGTGACAGTGATCCTAGTGATCACAATCGTCTGACGATCACATGACGACTCCCCCCTAAACCGTCAGCGGCTACGAGATCTTGACGGACGGAATGCAATGGAATGAAAAGCCCCGCCGGCGGCCATACCGTCGCCGGGAAACGAGGATCGGAGATGCCGAAACTTGAAAACACGCGCACATATCTTATTGTAAGCAGGCAATTCTGTACAATCCCACGATTGGATCCTCGCAGAGTTCTGCTCTCTCGGTTCCCAACAGCCAGGACTGCCCAAAGGCAAGGCCATAAGCATCTCTGTTCTTCCTGCTTTTGATCGGCCCAAAAACGATGTGGATTCGGCCATATTTGGAGCAAAAATTCTGGATTCCCAGGATTCATTCGATTATAACAGCAAGAATAGAACATAACACAAGACTTTTCACACAGTAAAATGCGAGGCAGGACAAGGCTCCAGGGAACGGTCATATAGAGTTTGATTATAATAAGAGTAATAAGTCCCTGGTGATGACTCCACGGTGCCGGGGTGGGAAGGTGTGGATCATTCGTGCCAGCACCAGCATTGTGCTGTGGACTTGCATGGTGCAGTTGGTGGCGTTGGGTCATGTCTGGGGCCCTCGGGTGCTTAAGAGCTTGCCCGCTTGCTTCACTGTCGCCTCCTTTTGCTCCGATTCTGGCTATAGGTCTCCTCCCCCTTTAGCAGAAGGAGGAGGATTGGATCCTGCAACCTCTAAAAATAAAGCCAAAATCGTCGTCCTCCCTCCCAGGAGTAAGTGGTACTAATAGAAGTAATTCTAACTTGGACTCTTGTCGTTATGTACTTTTTTCTGCTATTCTTATAGATGTGCATGTATTTGAAGTTCTTTAGGATTTAGGTTTCTTGAATTACTAATGAACATGCTCAGAAGTGTTCTTTATCTGTGGAAACTTATGCTGGTTTCTGAATGTGCATGAAGAAGTCACTCTGTCTAGCCATTCACTTCTTTAGCCATGCATAACACATGTTGTGACATATGCTGATAATTCTGTTTGTATTGTTTCCATGTTAGAGTTTATCTGTAATTTCAGTAACCAGAATAGGGCATCCTTTTCAATCTTATATGCATAATGTACGGGATGGGTTCACCTTCCTCATCCCCAGAACCCTCTAGCCCTGTTTCACGTGGTTACCGTTTAACTTTCTATTTTCCTTTATCCATTTCTCCTGTTCCCGTCCTCATTATCTTGTTACATTACTATTCAATTTTATGTGCATAATGGACAGGGGGAGTGAGTCAGGTTCCTTATCCCCCATTACCCTTTAGTTCCCTTTTTCATTTCCTGATACTCGTGTTCTCGTTCTTGTTCCCATTCTCATCTGCACACTACATGAGTACATTACTAATCAAATTTATAGGCATAATATATGCCGGGAGGGGAATAAGTTCACCTTCCCCAAAACCCCTATAGCACCGTTTCTTGTTCTATTCCATTTAATTTTCCATTTCCCTTTATCTATTTCTCTGTTCCCATTCTCATTCTAGTTCTCATTCCCTGTGACAGTACATCTCTACATTACTAATCAATTTTCTATGTATAATGCACATGGGGAGTGGGTTTGGGGTTCTTAGACCCAAAACCCTCCAGCTACCTCATCGCATTAGTTCCGTTCCCTTCTTCTTGTTCGGGTTTTCATCTCCACGCCACATTAGTACATTACTAATCAATGCTATATGTACGCTGTATGCTGGGGTGAGTCTGTTTCTTATCCACGGAAACTCTTTAGTCCTGTTTCTTGTTTCATTCCTGATTCACATTTCCACCAGTCATTTCATGGTCCATTCCCTCGTTCGATCTTGTTTCTTTTGCATTCCAGTGTTGAACTTCATTTGTAGATTACTAATCCACTTTATATGCATAATATAAGCTAGGAGGGAGGAGGGGCGGGGCTGGTGATGTGCTCACTTTTCTTATCCCCTGGAACCCTCTAACTTAGTTTCTTTTTTGTTTCTCATAGCCCATTTTTCATATCAGTCCCACATTGTTGTTCCTGTTTCCATATTGATATTACCATATACAATTACTAATCGATTTTATATGCATAATATCTGCCAGGAGGGGTGGTGGGTTCATGTTTCATATCCTTCAAATGCTCCAGCACATTTTTTGTTTTGTTAACGTTTCACGTACCATTTTCCACCTCTGGCAACAAAAATTTCACCAACAATATTTATTAATTCTTGTTTCAACTGCCTTTGGCATTGGTTTCTCACTGTGGGAAACACTGAGTGCACGATGTGAGCTACACATTGTTTTGTTTGAATTGATGAATAGCCACAGTTTTTGTGTAGAAGATCCACGAAATTCTGTTCTTCTAATATGAGCAATCTGAAATAAAATTTCTTTTCACATAAACACAAAAAATTTCTACTAGATGCAGTGGAATAAGAACAGAAATAAAAGCACAGTCACACTATAATAACATTGTTTTTCTGGGGAAGCCAAATGGGAAAACCCTCTGCTTGAGGAGGTTTTTTTGGATAGAAAAAACTGAGCAAGTGATCTCTTACAAAATAAAACTGTTTCAATGTGAAAGACACACTTGTCTTTCCTGCTTGTTCCAGTCTTGAAACCTTTGCAAGACTACTGATCTTTGCTTCTCTCTACCAACCTGTGCATAAGCTTCTCTTACACACTCTTTGTCTCACAAGCTCCACACACAAACTCATGCTTGTTATTGTTTGGTCTCACCAACTCATTCTCACCAAAACAATCATTAAAGTTGAGCCTTCGTTTTGTTGAAGAATTTAATTAGCGTCGGTCTTCATAATTGTATTTGAATATATTTATCAAAAGAAAGAAAAATATATTTTTGTAATATTCCTAATTAGCCATAGCTAATTGGAATATTCAATTTTGCTCAATTTTGCCTTCTATAGTTATTTATATATAAAAAGGTGAGGAAAGGGGGACATAACTCACTTTTTGAATAAAGTCACTCCCTAGTAGCACAACATTTTAACTTAAAAGGGAGCCAAGGGCGGCCAAAGGACCACGTAGAGAAAGGGGCCCACGTAGACACTTGGAGGGACTGCGCAGATGGAGAGGAGCACGTGGCAAGAGAGGGGCTACGTTGGAGGAGGTGGGCCTTAGGGTTTTGTGAGAGGCCAACACTATAAAGGAGAGAGGAGCCTCCTCATTTTGGCATTCGATTATGTTGCATTTGAGCTAGTCACTTCGACTTAGAGCACGTTGGCTGTTTAGCCTGTCTGCAGCACTATTTAGTGCATCGAGTATCTCCGTTCGGAGATCTCACCCTTAGCCCTGGGGGACTTCGAGTGCTTGTTCGGGCAAGGTAGTTTTTCAGCAGTATTTTGTCGGAGGATCAAGCTTTGGAGCTGAGGAGGGACTGAGCATTTTGATGACTGCGTAGTCTTGAGAGAGGAGGATGTAGTCTCTTTGTGTAGGAGTTCCGGATTGGGTTTATGTGGAGGATTTGAGCTGGGAGATTGAACAAGAAATCAGCTTTTGCATATTGGAGGATTTTGGCAGAATTTCAGGCAGAGTTTCGGAGGGTTCTATTCAGTGGCAGCGCAGAGTCTTGAGGGATTGCGTAGATCCTCAAGGGGGTGATTTTTGGGGGTCAGCTATTTTAGAAAAGCTTTCTGGGCTTTTTTGGGTTTATTGAGCAGAGGCTGATTCCAGAGGTTCAACATTTTCTGAGGAGGGGAACAGCCCCAAACCCTCACTTGATTCTAGCAGTAGCAATAGCACAGCAGTTCTCCAGCAGCTTGGACGCAGTTTAGAGAGAGGCCATTTCCTTACTATTCGGAGAGTATTTCTTCACTTGCCTTGTGTAAGTCGAGGTGCTATCTTTCTGATCACCTCCTGTACTCTTTCCATTACTCAGTATAATAAAATGGTTTAACATTTCTCTCTACATTTCTTGAGTATTTGCTTATATTCCATACATATATTATCGTATGTTGCACTCCTGTTATTTTTATCTCTTGATAGTCCATTTTTGGTTGGAGTTGCTTGTATTTGAGGGATATCCCTGAAAAGGGATATTACAGTGGTATCAGAGCATAGATCTGGCTCAGCCTGTGGAGCTAGCAGTCTATGACACCAAGGGAGGAGCCCTACATTTGTTACAAAGGTAGGAAATACAGAGATATTGAGCGTAGGTTGGAGAACACCTATGGAGAGGGAGACTGTGTTCGGGTGGTGGACATAGAATAGGAGGAGCCTGTGGTGGACGCAGAGCAGGAGGATCCGATGGCAGATGAGGACGGGAAGAGATTTGCGGACATGCTCCTCAAATCAGTGGAGGATCTGTCAAGGCAGATCGAGGTGATGGGGTAGAGATTCACGACGGTAGAGGCTAGACAACGTGAAAACCCATGGGTTTTCCAGGTTGGTGAGGGATCGGGTACATCCCACCATTTTCCAGAACAGGGTGCCACTCAACGTGATACTAGTCAGCAGATGGCCTCACATATCCCTACACGTTCTACCATGCCCACTTTCCTAGGAGCAGACACGGGGGTTGGAGCCCACCAGGAGGCAGAGCCCAGTCATATGGGCGATTATTTTGTAGAGTACCAGGCCTATGGGCAGGAGTTCAGGGACGTTCTCTCATTCAGAGACTTTGTTCAGCTCTAGCGGGATAGTAGACCCCGCGACTATCACAGAGGATATCGACATTATCATGATGGAGACACCCACCACACAGCTAGTAGATTCCACTTGCCTATGTTTGATGGTTCATCAAACAGTTCGGCAAAGTCTTGGGTGGAGAAGCTGGACATCTATTTCCAGCTTAACCAGATGTCGGAGACAGAGGCCATCAAGGTGGCGACATTACATTTGGATGGTGAGGCCCAGGACTGGTGGTTCCATGGGTTGGTTACGCTCGGACACTCCACAGTGACGACATATGTTGAGTTCACCAGGAGATTGATGGAGAGGCTTGACCGGAGGGATTCAGAACAACACTTTGAGCTGACAAGGCTCAAACAGACTGGAAGCCGAGAGACCTACATTGCAGACTTCTTGAGGGTTTTAGTGATGGTGCCAGATCTATCCGCGACAGGAATGATCTACATGTTTGTTGAGGGGTTAGCAGAGCCACTTCGGGGTCTAGTCAGATCCACTAGACCAGCCACACTTCATGATGCTATTAGCAGGACCCGGGACTTACAGGATGCCTTACCTAGGACCCGGACACCTTACCCCCAGAGGCAGGCTTTCCAGCCTAAGGGGAAGGATGTGAGGATTCCACCTTCAAAGGGGAATCTAGGATGAACACAGGTTGATGATGATGCCAGGAGGGAGTTGAAGAAGAAGCGGTTGTGCTTTACCTGTCAAGAGCCGTGGGCACTTGGACATAGATGTGCTGCTGGCAAAGCACATTTTATTGAGGTCTTCTCCAAGAGCAGCAGGGAAGAGGATGAGGATGATAATGTGGAGGCAGGAGATAGTCATGCCGCGCAGGATCCCTTGCCACCTCCACCACCACCAGCAGGTGGTGTAGCTTTTGCACCTACCGGAGGGACCCTTGCAGCATTGCGAGGAGTTCCCAAGTATTTGATGCTACGCGTATGGGGGACAGTACGTGGCCAGCGAGTATCAGTTTTGGTTGACAGTGGGGCAACCCACAACTTCATCGATGCACAGATGGTTGAGCGGAGAGGTATACAGACTGAGAGCTTTGATGGATTTTCAGTTTTGGTCCCAGGAGATCAGACCATGGTGTGTGCTCGTTATGTCCTAGAGTTATTAGTGATGATGGTCACCTACACACTGACTGACCATTTTTTCGTGGTCAATGTTGCTGACACCAACATGGTACTGGGTGTTCAATGGCTTATCACTCTAGGGAAGGTCACGACAGATTGGAAGGCCCTAGAGATGGAGTGGGATGATGAGAAGACTGGGAGACATGAAAAGATACAGGAACAACACACATATCCGCCTCAGACTGTTTCAGCTCATCGGATGGAGGCAGTCTTCTGGAAGGGAGACATAGAGTGGGCAGTGGAGCTGCGTGCATCAGAAGCAAGGACTACAGGGCAGACGGTGCACCCAGAGATACAGTCCATCCTTGACCAGTATGCCACAGTGTTTGGGGAGATTTCGCCGGGACAGCCACCAGACCGGGGGTTTTAGCACACTATTGAGCTTGAGCAGGGCATACAGGCAGTGATTACCACCCCCTATAGGCATCCCAAGGCCTATCGAGATGAGATTGAGCTGGCCATTCAAGAGTTATTGGCTCTTGGGAACATTCGATCGAGCACGAGTCCTTTTGCTTCTTTCGTGGTGTTGGTGAAGAAGAAGGACAACACATTGAGGATGTGCATTGACTATAGGGCCCTGAACAAGAAGACACTAAAGAACAGGTACCCCATACCTAGGATCGATGAGTTGATAGATGAGTTGAGAGGAGCACAGTTCTTCTCAAAGATTGATTTGAGATCTGGGTACCATCAGATTCACGTGAGGGAGCAGGACATTCCCAGATCGCCTTCAGGTGTCACTATGGGACTTTGAGTTTTGTGATGCCCTTTGGGCTAACCAACGCCCCAACTACATTCCGTCCTGCATGAATCACATCTTCCGCAGTCACTTAAGGAAGTTTGTGTTGGTGTTCTTTGATGATATCCTCATTTACAGTAGGACTTGGGAGGAGCATCTCCAGCACATTGAGACAGTGTTGCGCATCTTGGAGGAGCAACAATTCTATGCCAAGCTCTCAAAGTGTGAGTTTGGGTTGATGGAGATGTTGTACTTGGGACACATCATAGGGGTGGACGGAGTGAGAGTCCACGAGGAGAAGATCAGGGCCATCAAAAATTGGCCGGAACTGAGGAACGTGATAGAACTTCGAGGATTCATTGGCATTTGTACTTACTACCGAAAGTTCGTCAAGAGTTTCTCACAGCTTGCTGCACCCCTGATAGATCTGACGAGGAAGAGGGCATTCAGTTGGTCGGATACAGCGCAGCGAGCCTTTGACAGGCTCAAGGAGGTTATGAGCAGCTACCCAGTGTTTGCATTGCCGGATTTTACGCAACCATTTGTTTTGGAGTGTGATGCGTCGGGAGAGGGGATCGACGCAGTGTTGATGTAGGGAGGTCACCCTATAGCCTTTGAGAGCCGGAAGCTCCTTCCGCTCGAGAGGTTGTATTCTATATACGACAAAGAGATGCTGGCCATTATGCATGCATTGGCTAAGTTCCGACAATATTTAGTAGGTAACAGGTTCAGGGTGAGGACTGATTACAACAACCTCAGGTTCTTTTTGGAGCAGAAACAACTACATGAGAGGCAGCAGAAGTGGATCAGTAAGATCTAAGCATATGACTTTGACATTATGTCAAAGGTAAGAACAACGTGGTAGTACATGCCCTTTCACGTAGACCAGCCACGTTGTCTCTTATGAGCTTGGACACAGACTGGAGGGCTCGACTCATAGTAGAGTACTCCAAGGACAGATTTGCATGTGAGGTTCTGGATGGGCAAGTAGCGAATGACAAGTACAGGGTGATCGATGAGATCATCTACTACAGAGACCGGATCTTCTTGACTGAGGGATCCCAGCTCAAGAAGAAGATACTTTAGGCATCACATGATTCACCATTGGTTGGCCATCAGGGGTTTACCAAAACCTACAGGGCCATTAGAGAGAGGTTCTCATGGAAGGGCCTCAAGGAGGACGTACTCCAGCATATCCGGCAGTGCGATGTTTGCTAGAGGAACAAGGGGGAGATGAGCCATCCCGTGGGATTATTGCAGCCTCTTCCCATTTCGGAGGGGAAATGGGAGTGTATTTTGATGGACTTCATCACAAGATTGCCCATGGTATGGGCAAGGATTGCATCTTTGTCGTCGTTGATCGACTGACAAAGTACGCACATTTTTTCGCCATATCTGCACACTACACAGCAGCGCAGGTGGCCGAGCTATTCTTCAGAGAGGTCTTCAGGCTACATGGTCTTCCTAAGACCATCACCAGTGACAGGGATAGCCGTTTCATGGGCGGGTTTTGGCAGGGGCTTTTCCGGTTGGTGGGGACGAAGTTGACATCGAGTACCAGTTATCACCCATAGACGGACGGGCAAACAGAGATAATTAACAAGTGGCTGGAGGGCTACTTGCGTAACTATGTCAGTGGGCAGCAACGAGCATGGCTGAAGTGGCTGCATCTGGGGGAGTACTGCTACAACACTATGCATCGCATGTCCATTGGTATGTCACCATTCTATGCTTTGTATGGATATCATCCTTTATCTTTTGCTAACGTGATGTTTGGTGCTAGCAAGGCTCCGAGAGCCAAGAGAGTCAGGATATTCTCTGAGCTCTCAAGGATAATATGGCTGCAGCGCAGAACCAGCAGAAGCTGTATGCTGACAGGGGTCGGGTGGAGAGACAGTTTGAGGTAGGGGACTTGGTCTACCTATGATTACAACCATACTCGCAGTCGTCACTGAAGCAGAAGGGTGCTGAGAAGCTCAAGCCCCACTTTTATGGGCCATACAGGGTGATACGCAGGATTGGACACGTTGCGTATGAGTTGGAGCTGCCCCAAGGCAGCAAGATTCATAACGTTTTTCATGTATCATGCCTGAAGAAGGTATCGGGGTAGCATGTGACAGTGACAGATGAGCTACCACCCATGGATGATGAGGGGCATTTGGTGTTGCAGCTAGAGGCTATTATTGATACCAGGGAGAGGCAGCTGCAGAGCAGGACGGTCCGGGAATTCTTGGTGAGGTGGAAGAATTTACCGGATAAGGATGTCACTTGAGAGAGTGAGAAAATTTTGCAGCATCCACACTTCAGTTGCTTGAGGACAAGCAACTTTTTGTCGGGGGAGACTGTAATATTCCTAATTAGCCATGGCTAATTAGAATATTCGGTTTTGCTCAATTTTGCCTTCTATAGTTATTTATAAATAAAAAGGTGAGGAAAGGGGGACATAACTCACTTTTTGAATAAAGTCACTCCCTATTAGCACAACGTTGTAACTTAAAAGGGAGCCAAGGGGGGCCAAGGGACCACGTAGAGAAGGGGGCCCAGCCCACATAGACACTTGGGGGGACTACGCAAATGGAAAGGAGCACATGGCAAGAGAGAGGCTACGTTGGAGGAGGTGGGCCTTAGGGTTTTGTGAGAGGCCAACGCTATAAAGGAGAGAGGAGCCTCCTCATTTTGGCATTCGATGATGTTGCATTTGAGCTAGTCATTTCAACTTAGAGCACGCTGGTTGTTTAGCCTGTCTGCAACACTGTTTAGTGCATCGAGTGTCTCCGTTCGGAGATCTCACCCTTAGCCCCGGGGGACTTCTAGTGCTTGCTCGGGCAAGGTAGTTTTTCAACAGTCTTTTACCGGAGGATCGATATTTGGAGTTGAGGAGGGACTGAGCATTTTGATGACTGCGCAGTCTTAAGAGAGGAGGACGCAGTCTCTTTGTGTAGGAGTTCTGGATTGGGTTTATGTGGAGGATTTGAGCTGGGAGATTGAGCAAGAGATCAACCCTTGCATATTGGAGGATTTTGGCAGAGTTTCAGGGAGAGTTTTGGAGGGTTCTATTCAGTGGCAGCGCAGAGCCTTGAGGGATTACATAGATCCTCAAGGGGGTGATTTTTGGAGGTCAGCTATTTTAGAAAAGCTTTCTGGGCTTTTCTGGGTTTATTGAGCAGAGGCTAATTCCAGAGTTTCAGCATTTTCTGAGGAGGGGAACAACCCCAAATCCTCACTTGATTCCAGCAGTAGCAGCAGCGTAGCAGTTCCCAGCAGCTTGGACGCAATTCAGAGACAGGCCATTTCCTTACCATTACGAGGTATTTCTTCACTTACCTTGTGCAAGTCGAGGTGCTATCTTTCTGATCACCTCTTGTACTCTTTCCATTACTCAGTATAATAAAATGGCTTAGCATTTCTCTCTGCATTTCTTGAGTATCTGCTTATATTCCATATATATATTATCATATGTTGCACTCCTGTTATTTTTATCTCTTGAGCGTCCATTTCTGGTTGGAGTTTGCTTGTGTTTGAGGGATATCCTTGAAAAGGGATATTACAATTTTATTATTAAATAAATTGACTTATTAAAAAGCATGGGTTTCATCATGCAACTGTAACAACTGAGAAGCATCCGAAATACTGAGTCAACTATGTTCAATATGATGCATCTGTCTCTCGAGTCTCTGATTGCTACTAGACTTTGCACTGTCTAAAGAATCTGCGTTGTTGCTGACTCTGCACTGTGCCATTTTTCACCGCTGCCAACTTTGCACTACACTCTCCAACATCTGACTGCAACTAGTCTGCAACTGTCACTCCGAACTAATCTCTTGATACTAATCCATCTTGCTACTGAAAACAGTGGGCCCTCGTAGCCAAGTAATGATCCATGAGATGGACTCGTTAGTGGACTCTGCCCAAGTTTGTAGCTCTTTAGGGCTACAACTCCAAGTCACCCCACTTCACTTCTGGAGGTATGGCTGCAACATGCCTACCAACATCGCGAAGTCGTCCTCCAACCTAGAAGACAACTTGCTGATCTCTGTTTACATTGTCGGCTAGTCCTCTCCTGCTTGTCCTTCTTCCTAAGAGGACACTACGTGTTGTAGTGACCGAGCTCACCACATTTGAAACACTTGACCTTTGGAAAATCCTTCTTCTTTCTCTGCTCCCCACACTTGACCTTTGGAAAATCCTTCTTCTTTCTCTGCTCCCCCTGCCCTTGACTGGGACCCTTAGATGCTAGGGCCACATTCTCCTCGTCCTTCACACTCTTCGATCTGATGTTGTTGTTTCCACTGATGGAGCTCTTTAGCAAAACTCGCCTCAACTCCTCTTGCTGCAAACTGGCCCACATCCTACCCCATCTTGGCAGAGTGTCTCTGCCCAATATACTTTGGATGAATACTTGCCAATCCTCAGAGACACTATTTAGTGCTAATCACACTAGCTTTGATGGTTGTGGCGCTGCCCCAATAGCTGTAATCTAATCTTGGACCTCCTAAATTCTGGTGAGGAAGGGATTTATACCTTCTCTCTTCTGCATCCTTATGCATCTCAGTTTTTCTTCCAGGAACATCTTCCCCTGCTTGGGAGTACCTTGATATAGCGTGGAGAAAGCATCCCACATCTCTTCGGCTGTACCCTTGTCTACGACATGTGAGACTATATGATCTCAGACTCCATCCAAGATCAACTGCTTCGCCCTCGCCATCTCCTTTATATATTATTTCTGTTGATCGATATCCTGGGGAACTGCCACCACATTATCTATGTAGGCTTTTAGGTCATATTCATTAGAAGGAAGGATATCCTAGCCTTCTAGATGATATAGTTGGAGGCTCCGTCCAGATTCCAACCTATCCTGATCTCTAAGCCTTGTGTGGTCATCTCTGATCAATTTGAAAACTTCCTCTTTCCCTTTGCTCGGTTGCTGCTCTACTACTCACACTTCCTTTTGGAATGCGCAGATCTGTTAATTGCTACTGCCAATTTGCGTTGGAAAATTGAACTTTTGAGACTCGAAGTTCCTTGAGAGAAATTTCCCCTCTGTTGTGTGTGTTTTTCTCTTCCACCCAACATTGGTTTTGCTGCTGCAAAACCCTCTGCATCCAACCATAAATCTGCTCAGCGAAAATCTGAGTTGATGTTACTCCCTCTGACTACTGGAATCACTATTCCGGGCAATTCAACTTTTTAGCAACCTTGCAACTGAAAATCGAACTTTTGTCACAACATTTCGGTTTGCCTGTCAAGGAACTACTCAACGTCTAAGAATTTCGGCTTCCCGCTCCCTCTGAGCATCGGAATTCTTTCCTCCGCTTCTGATCTTTCTAGCTAATCACTTACGCTCTAATACCATGTGAAAATTTCAAATTTGAAATCCTATTGTAGCAATTGGAATTAATTCTTCTAATTTTTAATTAATTTAACAATTTATTTGCTATGAAAAATACCAAATTAACCACACTGCAACCTTCACAAATAAACCATGGAAAAATAATAGCGCTAGAAACTGAAAAAAACTAGCACACGCACATATAAAAATGACACTGTCATTTTTTGACAAATGTCCGCAGAAAAACCCAACTTGGGAAAACCGGTGCAGCAACTGAGGGTTTTATTATTAAGCAACAGTGAAATTTGAGTACAATTTGGATGAAGAAACTGACAATCCACTACAGGAGAAACTAACCTCAAAAAAAATTAGTGAGATAAATTTTGTCTCGCCCAACACTGATCCAACTCTGAAACTGGTTCTAAATGGGCTCCACGAAACCCTTGTGTCAACCCCCGCATCAAGCCTGCACAGATACTAGAATGCTTTGCCTAGAACCACAACTGATCAAGCCGTTTGCCCAATTCAACCTCTGAGAATGACTCACTAGTACCTTCCGGAAATCTTTCCGATCTCCAACAACTGAATCGACCCTTTGTTTGGCCAAATTGAACTCTGCCTCGGAAGCTCTTGCGCTACTTTTGTGCAGCCTCACTGAGGAAACTCGACCCTCCTGTAGCTGACTATTTGAATTTGGAAAATCTCTTCTAGACTCACTGTCCTTGCCCCTCTCTGTCTTTGCTTCCTCTTGAAGCTCAAATCCTCTAACAACTGACTGCTGCTACTCTAGAAAATCGAATTCTCCAAGTGTCTTTGGTGTATTCTCCAAGTTCCCATCGACTTCCTCTTATAATCCTCTGTTGGAGCACCAACGACTAAGATTAAAACTTAATCAAGGGCTAGGATCATCTTGGAGTTGATTCATGTGAGTTTCTAGAGAATTCTCACCTTGACTTAATTAATTATTATTTATGGATCATCTTGGAGTTGATTCATGTGAGTTTCTAGAGAATTCTCACCTTGACTTAATTAATTATTATTTATGAACAATATTCCCTAAGTTTAAACTTATGAAATATTTAAAAATTGGTTAATAATCCAATTAAGCCATCTCTAGGTGGAATTTTCAAAAACGATTTCTGGGTTTTGGAGATCTCATGTATTCTAACCTCTCTACCAAATTTCGTGGCTAGAACACATCCAATGCTACAAAAACTAACAGAAAACCCTTTGCTTGATGATCTTTTTTTTTGATAGAAACCACTAAGCAATTTATCTCTTACAAAATAAAACTCTTTCAATCTGAAAAACACACTTGTCTTTCCTGCTTGTTCCAAGCATGAAACCTTTGCAACATTGTTGATCTCTGCTACCCTCTACCAACCTGTGCATAAACTTCTCTTGCACACTCTTCCTCTCACAAGCTCCATGCACAAACTTGTGCTTCCTATTGCTTGGTTACACCAACCCGTGCTCACCAAAACAATGATTAAACTTGTACCTTCGTTCCTCCTTTTAAAGGCAGTTTGAATGGTTAAAATTACTGAGTTTTCTAATTAAGGAATGATTTTGCAATTGATTGAGTTAGCGTGAGTTAACTGCTCATGCAACTCGTCCTATCTCTTTGAGATTCAACTACAAGTTATTTTCCTCAATTAAATCACACTAGAAAATCAAGAACTCAACTTTCAATTTCAAAACATTAGTTAACTGCATCCTATCTCATCCTAATTTTTAGGGATTGATTCCTAAATTATAGGAACTCGTCCCAATTTATAGGGAATATCCTATTTTTTATGAATTCAAGTCATGCACAAGAAGGAACTCGTTCTGGCTCCTATGATTAAGGCACAAATCAAGGAACCCTTTTCTCGCTAATATTTTCAACACCTTGATCTAGTTGGTTCTTAACAGAGAAATGATGCATCTTCTGCATTTTTTCTTTCTTTTAATTCAAAGCGTCAAGGCACTGCACTGCATAAAGCATACTTGCTTCCACATAGGTGTCACCCAAAGGGTAGTTCCACTCAAATTGCCAGGATTTGTGCCTGGCCTCATCCCTTTCAAACCCATGCCATTTGGGTGATGCAAACCAACGAGAGTGGAAACCCAATGGACAACTAAACACAATGTCAATCTCATTAAATGGAAAGCAGACATAGTATGGTCATCTACAAACTCACATTGCATGGTATTTGATGAAAAGAAAAATCACTTGATATGTCCATCTACAAACTAATTTTGGATACAGTCTAATGGACAACAAAAATAGAGTACAATAACATTGCAGCTAAATAATACTAGCTTCCATTCTGTCTGTTTCTCTGGAGCAAAGTGGTGTGTTGTGATCAAAGGCAGAGTGAGATGCTTGTAGCACTGAATAAGAAAGCAAGTCTATCTCCATCATCAATATGCCAGAGGACAGACTATATAAACCTGCATTGGTTGGTGGGTGTTCGCAAGCATCAAATCCTACCAGTAGAAACCCGATAGTGATCTCTGGTTTAGGGAGCTTTGGAACCAGGCCCATAGGGATGACTAGCTTGGAAGTTTGCTGGAACAATTTTTGCCCATGGGGAAACAACTTAAGCAATTAAATTATGGTTACCTGAGTTAGAAGGTAAGGTTATAACTTACTTGAGTGTACAAACACCCTGTTGGCATCTATCTATAATCATAGTTTAGTTCTTATTAGACATTCAACCTTACCAGAATTTCTTTTAGCTATTACCTTCATGCCTTGAGTCCTTGCCTTAAGAGCAAGGAATGAGAAGCAACGGCATGTCTAGTGAATGGAGTGAAGTTGCAACAAGGTAGTTGTAGTAGAAGGTGAAATTGAATCACTACCTTTTAAGGGGAGCCAATGCTTGTGCGGTATTTTGGTTTTGCTGAGCTTGTACCTCAAAGGAAGTTAAAACTGATGGAAGTTTTCTTTCCCTTCATATAAGTGCTTTTTTGTCAACCACACACTCGATTAAGTTTGAAATTCGATTGTCAAGAAAATCCCTCTATAGATGAGAAGTGAAAATCCATTCTTATTTTTGCTAGCTTGTTTAGTTTCAAATTGATCTCATCCACTTTACTTTGTCAATTATCAAGATTCATAATCTGGCATTGCTTTAATGGCACCAAGAGTAACATAGATTATTTAGGCTTTCACTGTTAACTGCCCTTGTAGAAGGTATGCTATCACAATAGACAAATAGCAACTCCATTATGTCTATGGAAGTCCTAACTCTTACCTACTTCTAGATGACCAGGGTTAGAGATAATGCCTCAACAAGTTTAACTTTTAACATGCACTTATAGTCTTCCAATGATAGCAACAAGCTCTGAAAACGATGAAACTGATTAGAACAACATCCTCCCCATAAGTAAACCACAATTAGTAAATTATGAATAAATGACTTGAATGGTGCTCATGTTATGTGACTGAGCTTTTTGAAATTGAAAACAAATCAGTGTTTTATGCCAATCTAAATGAACAATGCTACTTAGAGTAATGACTAACTTCTCTATTTATTTCTGGTGCAGAGAACTATCGAGCTTTTAGATAAGCTAGTGTTCCATGGGGATGTGTCCCTTAGGGTCAAGTGCATGCATCTCTTGCACCCCATGCACCTAGGACGAGGGGATGTATGGGGAAACATTTCCACACGCCCCCTTTTTGGGGAGTCACAAGGAGACGCAGGGGAAAATGTTTCCCCAATGTGGGGGTTGCGACTCCCCAAAAGAGGGACGCCTAGGCATACCCCCTTAGAAAGGGCTAGGCATGCCCTCTTAACTTTGCTTGAAAACAATAATTTACGAGTGGGGAAGCTTGATATTCAACCCTATGTCCCTACTAATGCCATGCTATGTAATTCATGGTACTGTTAAATTCTTAAAGTAAAAGGATGAAAATGAAACCTTTTACCTAAAATTTTTACATTACCATGAAATGACTCAGGATGTTTGAGAGTGGTTCCAACCTCATCGTACTTCATATGGAGAAAGTAGAATTTTAGATCCCACTCAAAATCCACCAGACTTAACAGTTTTCAGTATTTCAGGATTGGGGGGATTACAATGTTTCCATTGGATACTATCATGTATGAGGGTTTAGAACTAGCATTTAATCAAGAGCACCAAGCCTAGAAGCACCCTCTTTTGATGGGGGATGCATCCTCTTCAATTTTGTATAATAACCCTTGAAATTAAAAAAAAAAATTATAAAAACAAAAAAAACAAAAAAGCATAATTTATATTGAAACTCAATCTAATTTGTAATCCATAACTCACTCATTTGACTCACCAAGCTTACCTCTACTTGGCTTACCCCACAATGCTATCTGACTTACTAGTCAACTGTTGTCTCTCCTCCCCCATGACACTCCAATGCTCATTCTCCATTTTCAATTTTCAGTTTTAACTTTTGAGTCTGGACTCTAGATATCAATTTACTATTCCAGTTCTTAGACTTCAATATCTATTATAGTTTATTTTGCTTAGTACTAATCAGATTATAGAATGATGAATAGTGAATGATAAATATGGATCAATGTATTTATGCTTTCTCATTATTGAAAATGAATTTGAATTATATATATATATATATTAAAAAAATTATATGCCCTGACGTTTCCATTTCACTAAAATTTCCCTAAAATTTGAGGGTACTCCCACACTTGCGTCCCTCTGTCCCAGAGTCTTGGTGGAACATAGAGATAAGCTTATTGCATTTTCATGGTTTTCCAGATTAAGTGATAGTTGCTGACCTAGACTGAGTAAACATGATTTTTTTTAGGCATCATCTTGTTTGTACCTTTAAATTCAAATGAAATCGAATGTTTTCAGAGTAATTACTCCATTATTTTATGTAAGGACAAATTTCTCTGGCCATCAGTTTGCAAAGAAAACAGTTCTCTTCTCCCAGTTAATTTTAGTTTTTCCCTCCTTTTCATTTCTATTTTAGAAAATCTTGTATATTAAACTGAAATTCTTGAATATGAAAATTGCTGACAGGACTATATAAAAGCAATGGATACCTAATGGTCTCTTGCAATGGAGGCCTGAATCAGATGCGAGCTGCGGTATGCAACTTGGTTTCTCTCTACCTTTTAGAATTAGGCACGATTCTCCTTTAGCTAGGACCTTGATTATGGTTCTTCAAACTCTGTAATTATTTGCTTCATGTTGTCACTGTGTTTGCTGTATTTTCTTTTGTGGCTGTTTTGTGATATATTGTCATTTGATCAAGGTCAGTGTCTTTTTCATGTTAGATATGTGACATGGTTACAATTGCAAGATTTCTCAATTTGACTCTGGTTGTCCCAGAGCTGGACAAGGCTTCATTTTGGGCAGATCCCAGGTGTCTAACTTGCTCCTATCTATTAACAGATTTTCAGTATGTTTTATTGATGCCTTTCAGTATTGGGTATTACATGGCATTAATTACTTGTGGGGTGGTCCATCCTTCATGTTTCCTTTTACAGAAATTGATCTTTATTTTTATGTGAACAGTGAATTTGAAGACATATTTGATGTTGATCACTTTATCACATCTCTCAGAGGCGAGGTTCGGATAGTCAAGAAGCTTCCTTTAAAGCTGAAGGCAAAGGCAGAAGATGGGGCAATCTTCACCATGCCTCCTGTGAGCTGGTCAAACATGTCTTATTACCTGCATCAGGTTGGGTATTGAAGACTATCATTTCATACTTTGGGCTTTGCACAGAAGGACGCTAACAAAGTTTCCTACCATGATACAGATCCTTCCCCTTATAAGAAAGCACAAAGTTCTGCATTTGAATAAGACAGATGCACGTCTGGCAAATAATGGTCTGCCACTTGAGCTTCAAAAGCTACGCTGCCACGTTAATTACAACTCTCTGCTTTTCACTTCAAAAATTGATGCATTGGGTCAAAAAATTTTGAAAATATTGCAACAGAATGGTCCTTTCGTGGCTCTTCATCTTCGTTATGAAATGGATATGTTGGCTTTTTCTGGTTGCACTCTTGGTTGTACTGATGAAGAAGCTGAGGAACTCACCAGACTGAGGTATATTACATGTTTAGAAATCATAATATTATCCTGGTCAAATCAAAATCTTTATTGTTAACAATGTTGATCCTATTATCTTGCATTATTTCTTTCGTAGGCATGCCTACCCATGGTGGAAGGAGAAGGTCATAATTTCTGAAATGAAGAGGAAGGATGGACTGTGTCCCCTAACACCAGAGGAGACTGCATTAGTTCTGAAAGCTTTTGATTTTGATAGAAATATTCAGATATATATTGCTGCTGGAGAAATCTATGGGGGAGAAAGAAGGATGGCTGCCCTCTATTCAGCTTATCCAAATATTGTAAGTTGACTGATTCACTCACTTCAACTCATTTTCCTTTGAAGTTGGCTTTTCTTATGTCATGTACTCATGCTGATCAACGAAAATCTGCAGGTGAGGAAGGAGACTCTTCTTAGTCCTATGGATTTAAAGCCATTCCAAAATCATTCATCTCAAATGGCTGCACTGGATTACATGGTGTCTTTGGCCAGCGATGTGTTTATTCCTACATATGATGGCAACATGGCAAAAGTTATGGAAGGGCATCGCAGGTAATCTTATATTGTTTTGCATATAGTGGTTACCTGGTAGTACGTGTTATAGTGGTGACAAATTTAGTTCTCTTAGAACAGACCTTTGTTCTCATAGTACAACCATCATCATGAAACCATTTCCTGATATGCCAATAAATGGGCGTGTTGGGCAGCACTACCTTTGGGACCTCAGCTTACCATGGTTTCCTTGTGTTCTTGCATTTCATCTTAGCAACGAATAAATGTTTACAGAATATAGAGCCTTTTTTTCACTTTTGGTAATTTCATATATATATAGCCGAATGTTTGAATAAAATCTGCTTGAATTGTATGTATGATGATGATTGAACTGGCTGACACTGAATGATTATGTATTTTCAAATTTAGCAACATTGTGTGATATGTTCATTGTTACATTACGTGTGGCAGGTTCCTTGGATTTCGACAAACAATTTTGCTGGATCGGATACGTCTGGTTGAACTTATAGACCAATATAATAATGGTTTACTGTGCTGGGAAGAATTTTCCCTTGCTGTTAAAATTGCACATGCAGATCGTATCGGAGGACCAGCACCTAGATTGGCAATACCTGATAAACCTAAGGATGAGGAGTACTTTTATGCCAATCCTCAAGAGTGCTTGCAGCAGAGATTTGATGGAAAACTTAGTTCCTTTTAGTTCTTTATTATCACCACTAGAAGTATAATTTTTGGATCAGTGTGCCAAAATTGAGCACCATAATATAGGTGCTAAGTTATTTTCATGATCAAAAGAAATAGCTCTACTGGAGTATACCGACATCCAAGCATGGCATACCCGTTATCATTCATTGAAACACTGAGAGATATGAGATTGCTTGTATAACTATTGATGAGTCCTGCCTTGTGGAACCCAACTATCTAGAGAATCAGCCATATGACAGTTTCAAGCATCTTGGTCTATTTCAGTGCGGATACTAAAAATAACTGCAATAGTCCAAAATTTTATGTAACATGACTAGTCTCATCTTGTATAGTTCTGTTCTGGGGGCAAACCAAATAATATTCATACGAAATTTGTCTGAGATGTAATCACATCTTCATACCACACCTATCTTCTGTAGGATAAACACGAAGTGGCATGATGGAATGTACAGAGATATTTATTCATTGTTGGATCATGCCCCTAGAAATGCATTTTTCTATATGGCCAAGGCCCAAGATGGAGTTGTACTAGCAAAAAAATTGAGGAAATTAATCAGTTATGTTTTATCTGATATATGATGACTGCCAGATCTTTTGTTCTAACTATGCTATTTCTCTTTTTTATGGGTATCTTATATTTCATTACTGAACAAAAGAAAGTACATATACAAATTACATCATTAGACTGGGGCTTGGCTGTGCAACTTCCCCTTTCTATTGTCATAACAAAATCTATATATACTTTGCTGCTGGAGAAATCTAAGGGGTACCAAGAAGGATGGCCACCCTATATTCGGCTTATACAAATATTGTAAGTTGACAGATTTAATTAGACATACTTTGACTAATTTCAAGGTAAGGGCCGGATGAGGGTCAGTCCAGATCAGAGCTGGCCCAAACTAGCTGGCCAGCTGGTTCGGCAACCTAAGTTTGAATGGTTACTGAACCATCTGGTTTCAGAAGGAACCAGCCAACCGTTTTGGTTCAGAAATCGATTCTGGATGGAATCTGCCAACCAGTCCGGTTCAGAGACCTGTTGGGGTTGAAATCTGCAACCTCAACCAGTTTGGACCTTGTGTGTGGTGAACCGGTCTGAGGTGGTTGGTTCCAATAACAGTGGGGCCAGCATATGCATTTTTGGCTCCAGAGTCAACAGAGTTAATATCTTTTCTAAAGATGCTATCCTTGTTATTGCTAGATCTGATCTGAAAATTTAGACTTGTGGGGCTAGCATATCTTTTTGGATACATAGTCAACACAGTTTATATCTTTTCTAAAGATCCCATCCTTGTTAGTGCTAGATCTGGTCTGAAAACTTAGACTTTCCCCGGATGATGCTGTCTGATATATGCCATTAAATAACGTTCTACATCATCTCTTAGACAAAAAGGAGATGGCAGCTGATTTTATGGTGTCTTACATGGTTAGAGCTGCATTCCTGAGGATCCATTTGCCTCCAAAGATGACCCCTTTCTAATAAACGCAGGCGGCAAAGAGAATGTTGTACTCAGAAATGACACATTCCTTGAAGGCTATAACTATGCACCCTGGAAGTGACCCATTCCTTCGAAGTCTGCAACTTTGCATCCCTACAAAAAATGTTTTGAATGGTATCTTTTTAAGGGAAAATGTGCAACAATCATCTTTTAGCCCTTTGCAGTGGATCCCTTCTTTAACGAGTGCTGGACACCCAATGACTCTAGACTAAAAAGACAAGTGGGCTTTCCCATATACCCTGAAATCTTGAAAGCAGTCTAGCAGCTAGTCTCATTTCCCTCCAAAAATCCATCCTCTGCTGAGTTCTATGGTTCTATGGTTGAAGAAAGGACCATTTCCAATCTCTTTCAAATGAGCTGTGAGCATCCAAATTTATTTGGAACAAGCCAATGTTTAGAATGGCTTTCTACAATGCTGTGAAGGCTGGTATGCAAATGGTTTGTAGTCTTCAAATGTAATTAATAGTTCTCCATGGCAGCCAATCACCGAACTACTTGGCCCACAAATTACCCCTCCATGCATGACACCATTTCTTTGGCAAGTGTCTTTCTTGTTAAGTAAAGTTAAAGCCTAGTGACTAACGTTCTTGCGCACTAACTTCCAAGCTTGCCACACTCTTGAGAATAGTTACATAATTGTTAATGTGAGACCAGCATTGATTCATAACCCAAAATGTGGTTATTTAGTTGGATTTAACCAGCCTAGATCCATCTTAACTCCGGATCTACCAATCACCCAGAAGGATCAAATCGCCGTAGCCTAACTAGCCGGAGGAATTGCCTGGAAAGTTATGGAAATTCCGATCATATTTAGAGAAAATCAGGGAAGGATTTTTGTAAATCCAAGTTATAGTTGTTAAACTTTAAAATTTTAGGTGTCCTAGACGTTTTTGATGGCGCTGAATCCATTTCCACCATCAAAAACGCGATTCAAACATTGCCTCTACAAGATTTTTTGAAATTTTTTTGCCCAGATTCCGACCACTTTTGGCCATCCGGGCAATTCCTCCTCCTCGCTAGACGACTCCGATCAAATCTCTTTTCACTTTAAAGGAGCTTAACATCTCAAGAAATTTGATCCCTCTTGGCACTTGGTAGCACTGGAGTTGAGATGGATCTACAATTATAATTATTAATTTTATGTTTTTTCTTAATCAAAATGTTAAAGATTACAACATCTCTATCATACTAGGATCAAATGCTTACATAGGAGTCAAGTTTACTTATGAACCTCAAATATAAAGATTTTTTTAATAAAAAGTGAATTGGGTGAGGGGAAATCTTGGATAAAATATAATATTACAATATTATATGTTACCCAATATTTATTACCAACCCACCCAATAAAAAGTGGCTAGGGATGGGGAGAAATATTAATTAAAATGTAATATTATTACATTTTACCAATATTTATCTTCACACCTCGCCTAAATATTACATTTTACTCAATTATCCTCCCTCCTAACTTTATAGTTGGGTTTGTTTACTTTTAAACTTCAAATATAAAGAAAAATTACAATAAGTGACATTGTTGAGGGGAAATATTGGGTAAAATATCATATTGTAGTATTATATTTTGCCCAATATAACCTCGTAAAAGGTGGATGTAGGTAGACAAAAATATATAAAATGTAATAATTACATTTTTCCTAATATTCCCTCACCTCCAATCATATCCAAACAAATGCCCACGAAAACATATCATAAAAAAGTTTTACATTTATAGGTTACATGGATTCAACACCATTTTCTACAGTTAATTATGTATCTAAATATAACATCGAACTAAAATGGATCTAGGCTAGTTTAATTTCCCCCTTAAATATGTTATAATCCATATGAATACCATAGGTCAATACCATTGATTCTTTTTTTTTATCTGTGAAGTTTGTGATCTTCCAGGCTTGACATGCGGCTTGAGGAGTCACGACCCAGGGGGCATCTAAGCCGTCAAAGTCATCCAGGGATTGCACCCGACTTGGGTCGCACCAACCCTTAGCTGATTGGATTTTTTTGCATGTCTCTTCCCCTTAGCACAAGGCATAACCACTCCCCATGAGGTTTGATCCTAGGTCACCTTGCTGATGAAACCTAACCTCAACCGGTTGTGCTAGTGGGATTTGAACAACACTGTTGATTCTTTAAAACCATGGGACATTATTATTATTTTTATTATTTATTTTTTATAGAGTTTTTTTTTTTTTTCACAGAGTTAAAATGTTTACATTAGGTTTACTATAGACATTAGATCTCAGGTCAATGAAGGAATTACATATATCTCTCACATTAAAGAGTAATATTTTTTTTAATTTCAATGACTTTGTCTCACTATATGAAGTCTGATGTAAAATAAAGGTGAAAATTGAAGTATTTTATCTATAGCCGACATTGATTTTTAAAGTAACTACTAATTTTACACACTTGCATATACATATATTCGCTGACACACACACACACACATATATATAATGTAACATTATGTGACAACATCTCCCTCATGTACTGGGCTGTAGAGCACCTCTCAGCACAATCACTAGTTTTTCATAACCCAAAACGACCTTTTATGCTATTAAGATGGATGGTTATTTGGAGATAATCACGAACAATAAGCATCTAAGATGTGTCCTCACACATACTCGTCACAATCTCTTTAATTGTTAGGGTCCAAACCTATCCTATGAGTTCAACAATCAATTAAACTAAGTTTAATATCTCCAAGCCAAGAAGCAAATATCCCAGGCAACCAAGGTTTCTCTTGTAAAGTTGTTTTCTCCAAAGGAGTTTTTTTTACTCTTATAGGGTTGTTTTCCCATACAAGTTGGTTTTTTTTTTTTTTTTGGTTTCCTGTAGAGAACTTTCTTAAATCATCTAGGGTTTTTCCCTAAAAAAAGCAAAAAAAGTTTTCTAGGAAGTTCTAAGTTCCTATATTCTAAGGTGGTAGGGAAAATACCAAAGTAACAAATATGTGTTTTGGTTTAGTAGTCTATCTATTATGGCATTCGAATATCTCAAGAAAACTACTCATTATGCTCTTAATGATGAAATCTATTTAAAACCCAATCACACATCCTTTGCCAACATATCAATTTCAAATGGTATCCCCAAATTTCTTATTATTTTCCTTGACTAGATGATCTTTCATTTTTTTTATTGGCCAAAAAAAAAAAAAAACTTGTTCAATAATGATAACATGTTTGGTCCTCACCACTTGTCTACAATTTAGTAAAATTCCAAACAATCCAAAGTTTATTCAATGTGATTTTGGAATTATTTCACATCTATGTTATGCAACCAATTCACAAAATAGAAGAAGAAATAGATCAACGACTTAAAAATAAGCTTCTTCAAGGGGGGCAACCTCCTTTGCATTACACAAATGAATAATTCTTGGATGATACAAATGACAAAACCTCAATTTTAGATATAAGAGTCTAAGGGGTCACAATATAGTCAGAGTTGACATAACAATAATAATGTAAGGGCACAACAATAACAATAGTGGGCTTCTATGGGGCACAATAATAACAATATGGGGACACCATTGAAACAACAATAACAATTAAGGGTTGCAATGACAATAATAATGGGGGAATACACTAGTATTATAGGGACCCCTCTCCTTCAAAACAATGTTGTCCTCAACACTTGAGTAGTTATGGATGCCTATGTATAAATTTTTCATCTTCCTATATGGAATTTTCAGTGGGTAAGTTCTTCCACTTAATAAGATACTCTGAAATTGATCGATTTCATAGCTGTCGAGTTCTTGTTTATGTGACTGCTTCAGGTTACAATATGATTTTTCCTTCCTCGTCAAGTTCTGGCAATATCGTTTGAATTGGGTGTTTGTCACCTATAATCTTCTTTAAGCATGAAACATGGAAAACTGAGTGCGCTCGGGAAGATGCAGGAAGCTCCAATTTGTATTTCATAGTGCTATTCTTTGGGTTTCCATGTAGCTTTTGAATTGTTTCCATGAATGCAGTAGCAGCTGTATTGGCTTTAAATGGGTGAGATAATGCACAAAAGTGTACATACTTGGTAAGTCTATCAATTACCACCATGATGACACTCTTTCCTTTGGACTTGGGTAAACTTGTGATAAAATCCATTGAAACCTCCTCCCAACGTTGACTTGGAATGGATAAAAGTTGTAACTCAACTTTATTTTGTTGGCAAACCAAAGATCTCGCCACAAACTTTTGAATACTAGATTTAAGGCCATCCAAAAAAAAAATCCTTCTTAACCCTGTGGTATGTTTTTAAAAATCTTGAGTGCCCTTTTAAGGGAGAGGTGTGCAATTCCAGAAGAATCTTTTGTTTGAGTTGGGAATTCTTACAGAGGTATAAGCAATCTTTGTACCATAACAAATCATTTTTTCAGCTAAATGTATCAGATGTACTGGTATCTTGCTGCAATTTTTGAATGAGTGCCCACACTTCTTCGTCATTCTTCCATTCATCCCCTGCTTCGTTTATCCAATCTAGTTGGATAATAGAAATGACACAAAGCAATGCTTCCACACCCTCATCCTTTCTTGAGAGTGCATCTGCGACAACATTTTGCTTCCCTTTTTTGTAGATGATTTCAAAGTCATAACCCAACATTTTTGTGACCCATTTTTGTTGCTCTTCTGAAGATAATTTTGTTAGAAATAACACTGAGAGGGGGGGTGAATCAATATTATCAGATCAGTAAAACTTTTTCATTTTCTTACTCAGATTCATATACGCTACTTCTGTTAAGGATATCCGCGTGTATACGCGACTGTGTCTAAAGCAACTAGCGTATATCTAGATTATTTATAAGTTAGATAATTCATTACATGCTAATCTTTAGATAATGCATCAGAACTTTATTGACCATATGAACAGTAAAAAGAAGCAATAAACAGAACAGATCATCACACACAAGAAGCACACATGAACACCATGATATAAGGTGGAAACCCAATGTGGGTGAAAACCACCTGCTGCAATTTGTTTCTATCTTCCTTTAATAAGAAACTTCTTTTACAATGTACTGGTGCAGTCCTTTACCAGTACGCAGGCTGCAACCTGCAGAGAGCTACAACCCTCTCTCGTTCTCCAGCTTCTCCTAGAAGGGAGCTACAACCCCCATAGTCCTTGTACTAACTAAGATACTAGTACTTAGGTGTCGACCTACAATCTTCTCTCCTCCAGGTACCACGTTTCATCAATTTTCAGACTGGATACACAACTCTAAATCTGAAGGCCACGTTTCATCACATTTTCACACTGGACCCATCAATATCATTGAAGCTCACAAACAATCAACACTAGCATTATCAATATCTGAATCTCCCAATACTGAATCATTGAACCCTGTCAACAAAAAACAGTGACCAGAACACAGAGCAGAACCCTGAACTCTGCAACACTATTCAGAATCAACTGTATCATCAAAATCATGCATTAAAGTGCATACACTACTTGGACAAACCAAACCCGCATATATATGCGCTTTTACCAAAGCCAACCCGCGTATAGATCTATAAATATTCAATCATGACTTGCAGCGATTTCAAACTTAAGTTATACCCAGTTCAGAACATTACTTGCGTTAGTATACAGATCTAGAATAAACATAATCAACCATATAGAGATAGTTCATTTCAAACCATTTGATCATGATCTATCCTTATATCTTGTTCTCCATCAACTTGTGAAATCCTTCCTTAGCTTAGATCAAGAAACCCATAACCTGCATATTGGATCTCATCCTTCATCAGATATTCAAGACTTTCTCCATACCCCTGCCTAATGATCTTCTTCTCCTTTTATAGTCTTAGGCCTTACTCAATACCATGGTCCAAAACCATAACAACCCAATACCATCAACTCAATATTAGGGATCAACACGTCTGTCGAGATGCCATGGTCCAAAAACCATAGGTTCAAATTCCAAGGACTAACCGCCATGGACCAAAAGTAAGTTCTCCCACATGTACGCGCTTTTCCGTGCATGGAAGTGTGTGCATACGCATACGCGACTTCTGATCAACAAACCCGCGTGTATACGCATTTTTGTATATAGAGAACTTGCGAGTATAACCTGCGTGTATACCCTACTTGGTATATAGCGAACCTGCGTGTATACGCGACTTGGTATATAGTGAACCTGCGTATAACATGCCTCTGTATGCGACTTGGTATATAGTGAACCTGCGTGTATACTCAGCTTTCTTCATTCTTGTAGATTGATCATTAATTCCTTGCTGCTGACCTTCTATACTATGATTTGTCATCTATGTGGTTTTCCATCAAGGACAACACTTATCTCATAATGCCAACAATCTCCCCCTTTGGACTTGATGGCAAAGCTAACTTGTCACACTTAGAACTATCATCTGATTCCATTGAGATGTCCTGCATCCCATGCATTCAGTCACATATGATATCTCTTATGTAGATTCATCTAGTTATATGTAAGTGAGATGATCTTCTATGAGAGGGTTGCCATCAAGTACAACACATGCACCATAATGCCAACAATCTCCCCCTTTGGACTTGATGGCAACAACACCAAATCACTCTCCCCCTTTGACATCAAGGGCAAAGGGCGGACCAAGATACTTCCTTTCTTTGATAATCATTCCGTTGTCCATACTCCCCCTGAGTACCTGCTGAGGTCTCTAAATGAGCTCCCCCTTTGTATATGCCAATGTGTACCAATCTGTCCATGCTCCCCTTGAGTACTTGCTAAGTCTCTGTACTGCTGAAATGTGATGTTCATGCTCCCCTTGAGCATAAGCAAGATCTGCAAAAGGATGTTCTATAAGAAGAACATGATTCTATACATTATACTAGACCTTCCTATCACCAAAAGATTCAATACATACATCCATATGATAACCAAATACATTACATCTTCATCCCAGGCATAGTGGGGAAATCATCATAGGTCGTTACATGACCTTGACACCATAAAAGAGATAAAACAAGAACATTACATTATCCATCCCAGGCATAGTGGGGAAACCAACATAGGCCGTTACAGGACCTTGACACCATAAAAGAGATACTACAAAAGAGATACATGACATAGAGACGAAGTATCAAGACTTATGAGAGTCACCAACAACTGATAGCAGCAACATCTGTCAAACACTTTTCAGATCAGCAACCATGATCTCCTTCTGTTCTCCTTCTGCACCTGTTCTAACCAAAACAACTTGTGTACACGAACCAAGAGCTTCTAAGGTAATGCCAACAATGCATTATTAGAAGTTATCTGCTCCCCTTGAACCTGTGCTAGATGGTTCTTGTCAGATCCACTTCAGAATATCTTCAACCAGAGCCTGCTCTTTCTGATATCCATCAAGCCTTCATATACATGACTTTTTCTCCACAGACCAACGTATGTACGCGGATACTCTTTATTAAACTCGCGTACAGCTATTTCAAGATCAGTAACCTGCAAATGTCCTGTACCAAGGTATGTCTGCATCATCATAAATTATTCACATATGTGAAAAGCACCATAGTCATCATCATCAAGATCTGCATTACATGGGAAAGACCCTTATCTGGTAATCAACAATCAACATATGTGAGAATCAACCTATCATCATATATCAATCTCATGTCTCCAACAATGCAACTTTGAGTAGTCATGCATGTATCCAACACTATGTATCTTGAGCACAAGTTCACTTGTCAAGGCTTCTTTATATCATCAATATCAACAATCCTCATCCACATGATCACCAAGTACCATAGGAATCCTGCATCATAACTGTATTATATGATCTTCATGAGAGACTCAGCATCAAGTAATGACGTTGTGTATACAAGCTTTATACTCCTCCTTATCCTTATGAAAATCACCATGTAAGCATCATATATATATATACCATCAATCCACAAATATGATCTGATCATCAATTATGTAACCCCAAGAATCATATGAGATTTATCATGAACCACTCATAACCATATCTTAGCAAGATACATTATTTAGCCATGTAAGCATCATCATCATAATGCCAACAATGCATTATCAAAGGCATATGCTCCCGCTCAACCTGTGCCATCTATTTACTGTTAGATCTGATCATGCATATATCAGAAATAAGCATCAAGACATCATCATCAAGTTAGGATCAAAACACTTCTAAACCTCTTACACGTATCAAGATATTTCCACACATCCTCAGCAGACTGTAACTATTAACCGATAGAGCAAATAATGGACTGGAACATATCAGAGCCTTTTTCTGAGCCTATCCCCACTGCTTTTCTTCATACTGACATATACGCGACTTTGCAGTGTCTAACTCGCGTATATACACGAATTCCCTTTATGAAACTTGCGTATGAGATTCAGGACACTGAAGTTGTACACTTTCAGCTCCCCCTGAGTTTGTTATCACTGTGTTGTGCTGAGAATCCTGTGCTGTGCCACATCTTTCTGACTGAACTTCCTTCTTCTTCCATACCTTCAAGCATATTGATGATTTCTTCTTATCATGAACTTTGTTCCTGCAATCTTTTGTTCTATGTCCAAACTTGTTACATGCATAGCATCTTACATGTTTCATATTCCTTCTGTAGCAATCAGCAGCTTTGTGACCATACATATTGCAAGCAAAACAATATCCGTTAAAGTATCTTGAATGTGATGATCTTTGAGCATGATGGTCTCGAACCCTTTTTCTTCTGCATCTAGCCACAACATGTCCAAGATTATGACATACATAACATTCAACATTATTCATAGGAGGAGTAAAAGATTTTCTTTGAGGAATTTCTTTCCTTGATTGCTAATGGATTTGACTTCTCATTTCCTTGTTGATCATTTTAGATTTTTCTTGAGAGTTCCTTGCTTCACCTTGTGAACTAGATTCACCTTCAGTCGATTCACGAAAACCAAGTCCAGTCTTGATAGCAGGAGACCTTTGACTACTAAGGATATCATCCAAGACTTTAGTACTATCTTGAAATCGTAATAGTTTATCCTTTTCTTCTAATTTACCTTTCAAGATCTTTACCTCAACTTGATGTTGCTCTTCCTTTTCAAGACATTGCTTCTTCAAAATTTCTTCTGACTTTCTTCCTTCTTCCACTTGTTGCCTTAGATTGAGTATCTCCTTTTCTTGTTCTTCATTTACATTCTGTAGCATTTGACGAGCTCTGGAGGCACATTCCAGCTGTGATTCCTGTTTTTCAATAGTTTGGAGTTGATCTTTATTCTGCTTCTTGGTTTCTTCAAGTTCTTCCTTTAGTGAGAGGGCCGTAGCTTCAAGACTTTCATAATCCCTGGATCTATCTCTGAGATTCTTGATTGTTGTGTTCTTTTCATTGACTTCTTTTCTTAGAGATGTGACTTCATCATGCAACTTTTGATTTTTGTCCCTGAAAAACTTCCTTATCTTTCTTACTTCCTCTTGTTGGTCTTTTAGCAACTTTAGATATTTGACCTTGAATAACTCTAGATTGTCTTTCAGTTTGGTAGTTTCTTCTTTGAAATCACATTCCCTTTTGTTCAATAGATCTTGTTGATCTTTGATTGTGTCTGAAAGCCTTTTAAATTCTGCCTCTATTTGATATCTCTCTTGTTCACCCATAAGAGCAAGTTCCCTTTTGTTCAAAAGATCTTGTTGATCTTTGATTATGTCTGAAAGCCTTTTAAATTCTGCCTCTATTTGATATCTCTCTTGTTCACCCATAAGAGCAAGTTCAGTTATTTCACTATCACTATCTTCTCTTCCAAATGGAAAGATAGATGGAACATCAGAGGATAGCACATTCATACCTGATAATTCATCTTCATCTTCATCTGAATCTGAAGAGCTTCTTATGCCTAGTCCCCAATCAATTCTCCCACTGTCATAGTTCTTTTGAGATGTCTTCTTCTTCTTCAGTGCTTTCTTCTTAAGCTTCTTTCCCATTATTCCACGGATCTCCTTCAAGCGATCAAGCTTCTACCAAAGAACATGGCTCTGATACCAATTGTTGGAAATAATACTAAGAGGGGGGGGTGAATCAGTATTATCAGATCAGTAAAACTTTTTCATTTTTTTACTCAGATTCATATACGCTACTTCTGTTAAGGATATCCGCGTGTATACGCGACTGTGTCTAAAGCAACTAGCGTATATCCAGATTATTTACAAGTCAGATAATTCATTACATGTTGATCTTTAAATAATGCATCAGAACTTTATTGACCATATGAACAGTAAACAGAAGCAATAAACAGAACAGATCATCACACACAAGAAGCACACATGAACACCATGATATAAGGTGGAAACCCAATGTGGGTGAAAACCACCTGCTGCAATTTGTTTCTATCTTCCTTTAATAAGAAACTTCTTTTACAATGTACCGGTGCAGTCCTTTACCAGTACGCAGGCTGCAACCTGCAGAGAGCTACAACCCTCTCTCGTTCTCCAGCTTCTCCTGGAAGGGAGCTACAACCCCCATAATTCTTGTACTAGCTAAGATACTAGTACGTAGGTGCCGACCTACAATCTTCTCTCCTCCAGGTACCACGTTTCATCAATTTTCAGACTGGATACACAACTCTAAATCTGAAGGCCACGTTTCATCACATTTTCACACTGGACCCATCAATATCATTGAAGCTCACAAACAATCAACACTAGCATTATCAATCTCTGAATCTCCCAATACTGAATCACTGAACCCTGTCAACAAAAAGGAGTCACCAAAACATAGAGCAGAACCCTGAACTCTGCAACACTATTCAGAATCAACTGTATCATCAAAATCATGCATTAAAGTGCATACGCTACTTGGACAAACCAAACCCGCGTATATACGCGCTTTTACCAAAGCCAACCCGCGTATAGATCTATAAATATTCAATCATGACTTGCAGCGATTTCAAACTTAAGTTATACCCAGTTCAGAACATTACGCGTCGGTATACAGATCTAGAGTAAACATAATCAATCATATAGAGATAGTTCATTTCAAACCATTTGATCCCGATCTATCCTTAGATCTTGTTCTCCATCAACTTGTGAGATCCTTCCTTAGCTTAGATCAAGCAACCCATAACCTGCATACTGGATCTCATCCTTCATCAGATATTCAAGACTTTCTCCATACCCCTGCTTAATGATCTTCTTCTCCTTTTATAGTCTTAGGCCTTGCTCAATACCATGGTCCAAAACCATAACAACCCAATACCATCAACTCAATACTAGGGATCAACACGTCTGTTGAGATGCCATGGTCCAAAAACCATAGGTTCAAATTCCAAGGACTAACCGCCATGGACCAAAAGTAAGTTCTCCCACATGTACGCGCCTTTCCGTGCATGGAAGTGCATGCATACGCATACGCGACTTCTGATCAACAAACCCGCGTGTATACACATTTTTGTATATAGAGAACTTGCGAGTATAATCTGCGTGTATACCCTACTTGGTATATAGCGAACCTGCGTGTGTATGCGACTTGGTATATAGTGAACCTGCGTGTATACTCAGCTTTCTTCATTCTTGTAGATTGATCATTAATTCCTTGTTGCTGACCTTCTATACTATGATTTGTCATCTGTGTGGTTTGCCATCAAGGACAACACTTATCTCATAATGCCAACAATCTCCCCCTTTGGACTTGATGGCAAGCTAACTTGTCACACTTAGAACTATCATCTAATTCCTTTGAGATGTCCTGCATCCCATGCATTAAATCACATCTGATATCTCTTCTGTAGATTCATCTAGTTATATGTAAGTGAGATGATCTTCTATGAGAGGGTTGCCATCAAGTACAACACATGCAACATAATGCCAACAAATTTTTGTTTTAAAAAGTATTTAAGACCATCATGATCCGTTTTTACCTTAAAGTGTCTTCCCATTAGGTAAGGTCACCATTTTTTGAATGCATGTAGCATTGCCAACATTTCCTTCTCATAAATAGATTTGTGTAAATACTTTCCTTTGATTGGATGACTTTCAAAAGAAATGGGTCTTCCTTCTTGCATTAAAACAACACCAATTCCATTTCTTGAGGCTCTAAAACCAGTACCCAAAGATTGTAGCCATTGGACACCTAGTAAGCAACCCGAAAGCTCTGAAAACAATACCCAACAAACTATCGTCCATCCTCTTTCTGTCACTTTTTATGAAATTTGAATCCGATGCTCAGAGTGAAAGTGATGATGATTTTCTCTCGGTTCATATCTTCAAAAATATAGCGAGAAATGGTCTGAAATTTAGACACTATGTTCATCATCTTTTCAAATGAGTTTTTTTTCCACCTTTTGAAGCTCATAGAAAAAAAGTTATAGCGAAAATGTCACGATGACCTGTTTGACGCAACGAAACCCTAAAATCCAAAGCTCTCATTCCAAATGTTATGCAACCAGTTCACAAAATAGAAGAAGAGATAGATCGACGACTTAAAAATAAGTCTTTTCAAGGGGGCAAACTCCTTTACATTACACAAATGAATAATTCTTAGATGATACAAATGACAAAACCTCATTTCTATATATAGGAGAGTCTAAGGGGTCACACTATAGTCAGAGCCGACATAACAACAATAATGTAAGGGCACAACAATAACAATAGTGGGCTTCTATGAGGCACAATAATAACCATATGGGGACAACATTGACACAACAATAACAATAAGAGGCTGCAATGACAATAATAATGGAGGAATACACTAGTATTATAAAGACCTAACAATCTAAAATTATTATATGAATTTTTAAGTTTAAGATAATGGGATGAATTTTCCATATTATAAATTGATTCAATATCATAAAACTTTGATTTGATGTCTTTTCAATCACAACAAAGAACAATTAAATGACATTATCAAATAATGCATTAACATAATACATGGAACATACACATTAACATAGTATATATAACATACACATTAACCTATTCACTTGGGATAGCTCAATTGGCAATGGCCGTGGAAATGAAGTCTCATCGAACTGGATGTCTTGAGTTCAACTCTTGTGCTATCTCTATCGGGCTGAGAAGTTGGACATGATTAAGATGTAGTCATACCAAGCTTACAAAAACACATACATATTAACCTAATATATATAAGATATACATTAAAATAATATATAAAATATTTTTTCAATGTTATCATCTAACCATCTCCTACATAAAATATGAACATGGGCCTCATTTAAGAGAACTCATGGCTTTAACGAGTGCCTTCACCATTGTTGCCTTAAATGAAAATGCAACTTCATTATTGTTTTCCATGGATAAATGTGACTTAAGTGTATGTGATTTTTGGTGTTATCTCTATATATATATATATATATTACATGAAATAGTGGTTCTTAAAATCAAATAGAATAATGTAGTAAAGATTAATAAATTTTATATTTTATCTCAATATGATTGGTTGAAATGTCTCCCCTCTTATTGTGTAATGATGGCAAGAATTGACTTTTGTGTACTCTATTATTAATTACTATGTACTATATCACTAATTACTACGTACAATAAAAAGAAATAATTTGAAAAATAACATTATATTAATTACTATGCACCATAAACACAAATGGTTTGTAATTTAATTCAATAATTTCATTTTCTCATTGGTGGAAAGTATTGAATAGACCACTTTTATGGGTTTTATTTTTTAATTTACAAAAAAATAAATTTAAAAAAAATATGTAAAAATAACATGTGTACAATTTATACAACTCTCATTATATCAATCTATACTCTAATTACATGACATGTGTACTATAATATGAGCATTATATACAAAATTGTCATCATTCAATATTAAATTATTGGCCTCTTATCATTCTCTATTGTTAATTACTATCTACTATATCACTAATTACCATGTACAATAAATATAGATAATTTGAAAAATAACATTATGTATTAATTACTATGTACCATAAACACAAATGTTTTGTAAAATTCAAAAATTTCATTTTTTCATTGGTCTAAAGTATTGAATAGAAAATTTTTATGGGTTTTATTTTTTAATTTACAAAAAATAATTAGAAAAAATGTAAAAAAAACATGTGTATAATTTGTACAACTCTCATTATATCAATCTATACTCTAATGACATGACATGCGTACTATAATATAAGCATTATATGTAAAAAAAAAAAATGCCATCATTCATTCTCTTCAATGTCAATTATATATATAACTTTTATCTACCAAAAAATGTTTAATTATATTAAAAAAATTAATAAAAAGAAGGTTAAACAAATATTCATATAACTCATTTTACAATTTTATTATTGTTTGGAGTACATACAACACATCATGACATTAAAATATTTTATTAAACTAAGTGGCAGGGAACGCTAGCTATGCGGCCTTGTTAATTTTAATAAGGATGACATAAGTTTAAATACAAAATGAGTGCCTTGGGGCATAATTGATGTGATTATGGTTATAAATTTTCACTAATCATGCATGAATCACAAGGCCAAATAGGGTTATATTAAGTTTAAATCTAGTGGATGTGCATTGGAAATCATGCTTGTGCTAGCAAAAAGATATCTTATTGGATGTTCCTATTGATTGGTTGTGTAAACATAAATATAGGCACATTATTTTCATGAACATGATTATGAAGTGGCAACCTACTGGAGCTTGAATTATGTGTTATTGACTTGTTGTGAAGTAATACATGTCTAAAGATGTGTGGGGTGGCATTTATTAGTTTTTGGTTACTCTAAGTTGTTGTTCTATTAGTAAGAGTGCACATGTATGCTAGAGGGGATTCCTTGTAGGATGGGTGTGTTACATGGGAGAGAGATTTCTTTACACCCCTGCAACATATTCCTTACACATATGATATTTGGCATCTATTTTTGGCTAATGTGAAGTTATGACAAATTCTATGATAGTGATGATAATTTCCTTATATAGATACTTATGATAGTGTTATGACGAGGGAGAGAGATTCCCTTACACCCCTACAACATGTTCCTTACAATTATGATGCTTAGCATCTTCTATTTTTGGCCAATGTGAAGTTATGACAAATTCTATGATAGTGATGACTAATTTCCCTATATAGATAGTTATGATAGTGTCATGATTGATTCCTTACACTTATAATTAAAGGGTCTAGCCAATAATACAACTATAACGATAAAAATGTAATAACTCAATATATAGGACTTATCATGGGGGTTTATGTTTAGCATGGGCTTTGTCTAGGGCTTAACATGCACCCTCCCTTCAAACAAACTGTTCCCTCAACACTTTATTAGTTGTAAATGCTTATGTGTAAAGTACTCATCTTTCCATGTCACTTCTTCTATTGGTGGGTTATCCATTTTATGAGATGATCAAGAATTGCTCAATTTCATGACTACTTAATCCTAGGTTTAATTATTGTTTTCTAGCTCTAATATGATTTTCCCTTTGTAACACACCCAACCCTCTCTAATTGAGGGTAAGGGGTATCAATTTTTCATCTTCAATATCTTGATGAATAACTTTTAGCTCGTATACCACTCTATGATAACACCTAGTCCCTTAATGCGTAAATAAGGATATGAGACGTTGAATCTTTTATTTTTTTTATTCAACTCAAAACTCTTTTGTGATATTGTCGTGGCCTTTTGCTTGTCAAGATCTTTCCAATGTTATAAATTTATTAAAATTCAACTTGGGATCATCAAGATGTGGGCACTTGAAGATTTTCACCTTTAACACCATGTCCCTTAATGCGTAAATAAGGATACGAGGCATCAAATTTATTTATTTTATTCAACTCAAAAATCTTTTGTGATATCGTCGTGGCCTTCTACTTGTCAAGAGCTTTCCAATGTTATAAAATTTATTAAAATTCAACTTGGGATCATCAAGATATGGGCACTTGAAGATTTTCACCTTTAACACCATGTCAATCTATTGCTCCGCTGACATGTGACAAATGACATGGAACCCTAATCCATGTGTTAGCCAGGGTGGTAGTGCCAAATTAGCATCAAGGCCATATGGCATTACCATGTAATTTGTTTGCTCAAATTATTTTTATTTACATATATTTACATGAGTGAGAATTAAACAAAACTTTAATTCATCAATCCATGTATACATAGAATTCACCATTATTATATAATAAATAAATATATCTCACCTCAATTTCCATATGTTAATTTCCATGGTGCCAATGGCTTCATCAACCATTGATAAAATCCATAGTTTGTCCATAGTAAAACCCAAAATATTTCCCTAATAGTTAATGAGGTTAAACACTTTTAGATAAGGTGAACTCCAATTTTTTTTTTATTGTTGATGAGATCAAATATTTTTAGATAAGGTGAACTCCAAACATTCTTGTTGATAGCCATTGGCCATTGGTGAAATCAAATACTTTGTTGATAGTTAATACTTTTGACTCTATGAAACTTAATGAAAATCGCTGGTCTCTGATGATTAGACATCGGTGAAATTTAATATTTTTACCCTTTGAAACCTTTAAGCTTGGTGAATTCCACAAATATTACCCCTCTTTGATAGTTGGTGCCCATGAAACAAGTCATAAAGAAGTTTTAGGAAAAGAAATTCCTCTCTTTAGACACTAAGCAACCACCTTGAGGCAATCATCTCCCACTCGGAATCCATTGCACAAGGGATCCTTAATTACTATGCTCCATGCTCAAATATTTTGGATATTGGTGACTTTATAAGGAAGTATTTCTTTTGAACTATGGGTAATGTCCTTTCTATTATAATAAGGATTCCTCCTATTTGTTTCCAAAAACCTTCCCTCACTCGATCCATCCATAGCCAAGCTAGCCTTGTCCATAGACCTAGGTACGCCATGTATTTTGAAAACTTGAGAAATTTCTTTGAATTGTAGATTGTGATTTTTTTTGCATCAAATCTAAGAGAATTTGCATTAAACATTAAAAAGTATGATCTATATCGATGAAATCAATTAAATTTAAGAGGAGGGAATTTCAAAAGATCATAGTTTGGGTAAATTTGTTTCTCAGAATTCCCTTCTTCATGTATGAAATATCTGTGAATATAAATAATACAATGGGGAAAATTTCACTCCTAGAATGGATTATCACTAGAATTTATCATATTCAATCAAGTAAACAAATTTTCTACTAGGATTTGCATATCCTAAAATTTATATAAACATTGTTTAATAAACATATGAACTTATATAGTTGATATTTCAAATTCAATTTTTTATACTCTCTCTCTCTCTCTCTCTCTCTCTATATATATATATATATATATAAAGAGTTCCTCCCCACAATAATTTAAGCAATTCTTTGAGCCAAAATAGGTAAGATTCATATTTAATTAAGCATACTTACTAGGATTAATTTTCCATTGTATTTATAGAAGTAAAAATGTAAATGTTCAAACTTAGTGTTTACTTCCTGAAGTCCTTACTCATGAATTGACAACAAGATTAATATTCTCGTTGAGATATATTAAACTCAAACATGACTCTAGATCTCTGTATGAATATGCATATACACCAAAATGATATAATCACAGTGTAAACTTTCACTCTTCACTCATAAAAACCAAGTTCTACCAAATTTACCATGCCTCCATTAATTATTTTAACTTTTGCTATATAAATAAATATTTGGATTACACATTAATATATTTTTGCTCTAGATATGTACTTACACTTATATGGGTCTTAGTGGGATTTATGAGAAGTGAGGCTTACTTCTCATACAAGCTCAATACTTCAACTTATACTAGACCCCTTTGTAACCGTGGAAACAAAACAAAGGAAGAATTGGTGGATATAATTGTATAACTTCAATCACCATACCAGATTTGTAACCCAAATCTTTTTCAAGAGATAGATTTATAGGGCCTTCACACTTACAACAATATTTTGAGACCAATTGGCCTTTATGATATTGGTATTCCATAGCTCTATATTTATACTCAGGGAAACCTTAAAATCCTTCTTAACAATTGATTAGCTAAGGGTCCAAAGCTTACTTTCATAGATTATCATTTCAGGAACAACCATTCATTAATGTAGATTATAATCTCTTTCCTTTTAATGCTCGATGAAGACTTACAACACTTCATCTTCCTCATAAATCCAAGGATTTGTTGAAGAATCTAGGGCACATGCGGTTAATGAGATTCTTCTTTTTTGAGAACTATTTGTGAGGTCTTTTTAATTTTCTTATTAGCACTATCTTCTCTTTGACATTATTAGAGTGTGTGTTTATTATTTCACCAAATAGATACCAAAAACAAAGAGACAAGAACACAAGATGTTGGCATTCTGCCAGGGCCAAAACCTCTCCCTCTTGGAGAGGAAAACACGCACTTAATTCTTCTTATAGAGATTCCAATTGACGAATGCCAAGACCATGATACTTGACCTTATATGCCACTCCAAGACCAAGACACCAATATTCTTCTTTGTCACCGCTGAGATCATCATCATCGCTGCACCACTGAGGCCATTACTACTGCACCACCGAGATCTTCATTACCGCTACAACATCATTGTTGCACCTTCATCGAGGTCTTCACGAGATCTCCATATGAATGAGAATTTCTCTTAGATCCATCAAGATCATGACTGTTTCATCATAGTTGTGCATTCCTCGAGATCATAATTTCACTTCTACTGAGGTTATCACTATGTCAACGAGGTCTCTACCTTGCCTTCATCATGAATTTGGTAACATGTCTTTATCAATGAACTGAGGTTTGCAACATGACCCTTCCTTCACTAGGATTATAACCAAGATCATGGTTGCCATTATGACTGTCTAGTATTCCGAGAGTGTCTTATTGTGGGATCACAATTATGTTGATACAATGATCATTACTACTATGAGGAGGCTGAGACACAAATATGCTTGATCAAATTCCTTATGACAGTAATTTCTTACACCATGATTACACCTAAAATTTCAGAGACATTGTGTTCACTGCACCCATCTGAAATACTGTACTTTTGTACTTATTCAAAATATTGTAGCCCTGTACCTGGAAGAATAGGTACAGGAATGGAAACAATTATGGATGAACAGGTGGTGGCCAAAGGTCACCATGTTTGCTTGGCTAGTGGGAAGAAGACACATTCTGACATGGGATCAAATTCAGAAACGAGGGTTCCAAGGACCACCCAGATGTAGTTTATGTAAACAAGACATAGAAACTCAGGAGCATATCTTAAATTCTTGTATGGTAGCTCAACAACAGTGGGAAGAGACCAGAAACCTCTTCGGAAAGACGAATCGGAACCCCCAGGACATAGTTCAAACTACATTCCAATGGGGGAAGGGACAATTTCAAAGCCTGGTAGTGAGAAGAGCATGGAACCTGGTAGTGGGATTCAACATATGGATTATCTAGAAAGAGAGAAACAGAAGAGTTTTCCAAGGTAAGATCATCTCCTCGGAGGCGTTATGGAAAAGAATTCAAAGTCTAATAAGAGAAACAATCCTAGCGGAAGTCTGGGACCAGGAGGATTGGAAAACCACTGTAGAAGAGAACCGAATTCTAAGAAGGTTAAATCTGGAACAAGGAATGGTTCATCCTCAGCAGCAAAAAATACAACGTATGCAGATCCAAAGCCCAGTTGTGTTCATTCGTCCCCAAGATGGTTTTATTAAACTTAATTTTGACGGAGCTTCAAAAGGAAACCCGGGGCCAGCTGGATATGGTGGGATTTTCAGAGATAGCCAAGGTCAAACCAGGTGGATTTATGCAGACAGAAGAGGAATTATGAGTAATAATGAAGCAGAATTTACGGCTGCCTATCAAGGAATTAGGATTGCAATAAGAAATGGATACATGAAACTAGAAATAGAAGGCGATTCAAATTTAGTAATAGAGACAATCAGAAAATTGAATAATGGGAAGGCATGGGAATAGGTGGCTAAGAGCTGGAGGATGGCGGGTCTTATCCAGGATCTGGCAGAAATCATGAAGCGTATCAAGTATAAGGTTATCCATCATGTTAGGAGAGAAGGTAATAGAGCTGTAGATTACCTAGCTAATTGGGGATGTAATGAACCGGACGGGAAAGTGGACAACATATGGCCAACTCAGCCGGCAGGGACACGTTGGGAGAACTTAAATATAATTACCAAGCATGATAATAATGACACAACATAGTGTTGATCAAGGTTACATCCAGACCTCGATTGGGGTGGGGAAAAGGGAACTGTATGGAGAAATGATGGTGGGCAATGCGTGGCAGCACAAGCCACTCCTCAGGGCAATCATATTAAGGATCGCAGCGACGACATCCAGGAGAGGCCGAAACCGAGACAAGGTACCGAGAGTATAATGGAGAAGGTAGGGGAGAAGAATGGCGGTGCTCAGCCGATGGAGTGCAGGATAGGTGGCGTTAAGGTAACAGGATCAAGTGAAGGTAATACAACAAACAAACCGAGGATTATAAAGGTGGTGAAGGGTGAAGCGATCTGGCAAAGAAACCCTGGTTATCGTCTCAGAAGAGGGCAGGCGGTTATGGCGGAGGGAGGAAGGAAGGAAGGAGAAAACATCGGAGAGGATGGTAGACGAATGGGTCAGGGGAAGGACAAACAGGAAGGCCGGAACACGAGAAATAATGTTAAGTAGAAGGCAGAGGAGATAGTAAGCTTATATAAGAACAAAAATCATCCGCAGGCCAAGGAAGGAGAGGGTAGGAATAAGAGGATGGAGCAGGAGCAGATGGAAGAAGAAGGAAATCGCGGGGAAGGAGAAATGGAAACCAGGATGGATGAGGGCATGGTGAAGGGGACTTTCGAGGCTGGTCAAGGAAGTTGGAGTAACACCAGAGGAAGACCAGCCAAACGTGGTAAGGGCAGAAGGCGCAGGGGTCATGGGTGAATCTGGCAAGCTGACTGCAATGAAACAGAGACGCCTCCTCCAAATCGACAGAAAAGAGGGCGTCGAATTACGGAGCAGATTGCTTAGGATGCAGAACGAGCGTACAACGAAGGGACCAACGCGGAGATAAGAAGGATTATTGAGGAATTGGAAAATAACGTTCTGCAGGAGGCCTCAGACCCAGAAATGGAAGATTGGAGTATTCTACTACCGGACCCAGGGAATACAAGGGGGCGTTTAACGTTGTATAAACAGGCATTGCACATCTATTGGGTTGTGAAGCATCTATTAACAAAAGCCATGGAATAGGTCGCCGAGGAGATGATGGAGATAGCCCAAGGAATCCCGAACATGAAAAGGGAAATGAAAAACCTCCAGCTTACGCTCCTGATGCAGGACAACAGACTAGAGGAAATCCAAATCATGCTGAAAAAGATGACCACCGCGCAGCACGAGGAGAAGATCAAAACGGAACTCATGGTAGATTGACTTGTTTTGCTCTGTTTTCAAATGAATTTTCTGTTAGGCCCAAGAGAATCAGTTTTGTGAGTAGGTTTTTGGAACTGTTATAGCTGATAGGATTATAGAAGCAGTATGGTGATAGGATAAAGTTTATGGTTCAAACATGTTCTTGATTTTGCATATGTTATAAGTTGACAGTCTCAGACTTATGGTGACCACCAGACCCGGTTTCCCTTCGGGGCAAGTTGAGGTCACCAATGAATGTACATATTTTATGTTTGGTTGTATATAATAGATTAGATCTCACCGTAGCTTACAAAAAAAAAATATTGTAGCCCTATACTTTATCCGAAATAATGTACCTTGAACTTCATTCGCAATTTCAGAGATATTTGAGATCTTGTTTCTTTTTTTCTGCACCGACCCTGACTGGGTATATCTAGTGGTTTGCAAGGGTATTTGACTCGAAATGTCCACTGAAAAGATGTGTCTTCATATGTGAGCCGACTTTATGTTAATATTCATTTTGAGTTCAACTTTAACTATTATCTTCATCGTTTTGCAGGGAGACGTTTTTGTGCTTGTCTTGGAGGATTGTGCTTGGTCTTACAGGGCTAATCTAGTCACTAGGTAGACTCATATACATTACATATATGCTCAAGAAGAGCTCTTTACACATGTCTTTGACTCTTTGAATTTCCTAGACCTCTGGAATGAGCAAGAAACTCATTCTTATAATTTACAAAAATAATATTTATTTTTCTTGATAAGTACAAAGATCAAAATTACATTTGTAAATGCTGAACCTAGTTACACTTTCTTAAACAGGACTCAATCAGGGCAAGAACTATGGTTCAAAGGAAAGAAGCCTTAAGCTCAACTCCACTTAAGAGAATTCCATGCGACCATTAAAATCACAATTATAGCAATATTGAGACTATATGGCATTTAATGAATACACTAATTTTGATAAAGTCTTTCGGATTTATCACACTAATTTGTTTGCGTTTTTTATTGTTTTTTCTTTTTAATTATCCATTATTTTGTTGTTTTCTTTTAGTGCTAAATTTTAAATCTTCTCATTAAATTATGTTTCTTTAACTATTTTCTTGTTTTGCATTTTTTTGAATTATTATTATTATTATTTAGAGTTAAAAAAAAAAATTAAACATTTTTTATGTTTGATTGTTTTTGTGTTTTTTATATAATTTTTAGTGTGTTTTTTTATGGTCTACCCGAAACTACTTGTGATTTTTTTGGAAGATATTTTGTATATATATTTTTATGTTTTGATTTTTTTTGGTCCTTTTTCATCTTTTTATTTTTTTTATTTATTAATTACTATTTTCCTAAACTTTTTGTTTTTGTTTGTTTTTTTTTTTTTTTTTTTTTTTTTTGTATTTTTCATTTTCACTATTTATATATTTATTTATTATTATTATTATTATTATTATTTTAAATTTTTATTTTTTTTTCAGATTCCGTGTCAATCCTTGACTAGCAACTTGACCCCACAGTGTGTCAATTTGATAGTTGATTTTAAAGTTTCCATTATAATGGATCAAGTTTGCCCCCACAATATGTTAATTTTTAAGATGTCATTGCAATATGTTGAGTTCGCCTACGCTGCGTGCCAATTTGATGGTTGATTTTTAAATTTTCATTGCAATGTATCTAGTTGCTTTAGAGTAAAATTTTAAAATAATTATACTTTTAGCATTTAAAAAAAAAAAATTACTCTTGGTATGGTGACTCTTTCATTCAGGGGTTCATTTAAAAAAAAAATAGTCATATATTTTTTCCATAATTCCATAGTTGAAATATATGGAAAACTTGAGGTTTTTTGTAGTCGTGATATTTGGTCTTAATTTCATCGTTGAAATTTATTTTTATTTATTTATTTATTTTTTTTTTTTTTTTTTTTTTTTAACGGTATTTTATCTTTAATGTTATGGTTGAAAGCAATAATAAGTATTTGATATTTAACGCCATGGCTAACAATTAACAATGTAAACTTTGAAACGAGAATTAATATTGTTACCCGTTTCATAGAAATAGCCAAAAAATGGCCCGATTTTAAAAAGGGGCGATGCAGAACACATATTTTTTTAGAGCATAGTTTTTGGCACTTTAATTTTTTTTTAAGTGCATTACGTTTTAGAATGTTAGTGATTTGCATACTGATTAAAAAAAGTGGTGATTCTACATCAGACAATTTTTTAAAAGACTTATTTTTTAACTTTAAATTTTCTTATGTATGAAATGTAAATAATTATTTTCTAAATTTAACAATTTTTGAAGTAGTTTTTTTTTTTTTTTTTTTTTTTTTTTAAGTGAGGTTTTTATTGTTTTGCATATTTAAAGAAGAATGTCGATATTTTGAAGTTTCAATATCTACATATTTATACATCGTTAATTAATTTTTCAATGCACATGAAATAACTGTCTCTAAAAAACAATCATTTTTAACAATTCACATAAAAATAACCGTTTTCAACATAAATATTACTAAAGAATTACACATTTTTATTATTTTTTGGCTAAAAATGACATGTCAAAATCACAATTTTTACAAGAAAATTTTAACTAAAAATGGTCAAATAATTGTTGTTGTTGTCGGTTTTTTTTTTTTTTTTTTTTTTTTTTTTTTTTTTTCATGTCTTAAAAAAAATAATAATCATTGTTTTTTTTCAAAAAAACACTGATTAACATAAAAATTGATGTGAAAATCACATAATACAAATATTGAACACATAACAACATTAATTGAATGCTTATTCTTCTAATAAAATTTCAAAGTCAAAACATTACAACTATAACTAATTAATAGTTACAAAAAATGAGCTTGATTTCCAAGCATAACTTAAATTTAATCAACAATATCACGTAATCCAAACTCTTCATCCTCTAGAGTTTCATCATTGTCTTCTTCCACAATATTTTCTGCTTCATTTTTCTCATTTTCCTCTTCTAATCGACCTTTGATGTATGCGAATCTCCCAATGTATGTCTTTCCAATCATTCCATGTAATGGTGGTTGAGGTTCCTTTGCCTTTTTTGCCACACGTGATTCACTAAAGTCCCATTTTTTAAAACCCAATTTCTTGCATTGCATCTGGAAGAATTGAAGAACATTAATTCTTTGCTAAATAAAATTGCACTGTATTAGATCTTTTTCAATGGCAATGCAATTTATTCATTTTTGAAGGCAACATGCTAGTGTTGTACCTAATTATCAAGCACAAAAGAAATAATGCAGTAAATTAGTACAATGACATATAAATTAAGAAATAAGATATTGAAATTCAATTCCATATAATAAAACTTTCTGGAGCCAGAAAATAAATCTAGAACCCAATCTCCTTCATTTGAACATATGTCTATAAAATAGTTAATCAATAACTGTGGTTTTTGATAAATGTTAATTATCTCTCATTTTGTTTCTTTGTCTTCATATGTTAGTTTTCTCACAACAACATCATAAGCTAGTACTTGGCTATGACTCTTTCCATCTAGCCGATTAAAAAGCATAGACATATAGCTATCATCTTTTGTCAAACTATCAATGTTGATGAACTCACAATCATTTATAAATGGATGATCTTCGCGTTAAAAAGATTTGACTTTTGCATGTAACATGAAATAGTAAAAGTTCAATTAACTTGTACATAAATGAATTTTTTAACATTAATCAAATATACATTTTCAACATCTTACCATGTAAGCTGCATCCTTGATTTTGTTTTCCCCTTAAAGCTTCACATAACCTTGCCAACTGTGTGTTGAATGAAATGTCACAAATCTCCATAATGGTGATGATGTGACTTTTATAAATCTCGCAACCACTTTACTAAGAGCATGATAAGTATAAGGGTCACTATCATAGTCAATGTTTGGAATATTGAAACCATGGGGAATATCTGCAATAACTATGGCATAATCTCTTTTAGGTATGATTTTAGCAATGTATTCACAGTCGCCTTGTATTACTTGATATTGAATAATGTCAAGCCAATTCCAAATGAAATGAGTAAGATTTGGATCAAGTTCAACATTCTTAAGACATTGCTTCTTCAGTTTCTCGATCTTATTTTTTTCAATAAAGGTTCTGAAACTATCTGGTGCTCCATTTGCATCATTCCTCATCTTTAATAAAATAAACAAATATATGTGTAAGTTATAAAATAAAAATAATATACAACGCAATAAAAATGGATGTATAAATCAACATACCTTAAAAATAATAATAATAATAATAATGTTGATGTAGAACTTGAATCTGGATAGTTGTATACAACATCATTTCAACTATCTTCATTCATCAATTTAACCATTTGTTCTTAACTTTGTGACTGCATAGATAAAGTAAAAAAGGTTCATATAATGATATGTATAACAAATACTACCAAGAACAATATGTTATATTTAAAAGAAAATTATAATCTAGAAATAAGTAAAAATAATTCAACAAACTTACTTTTGAAATTCCTCAGACATTTCCTCTAATGATAATAACCCTGACCTCACATGAGATAATATTTCTTTGACAAGTTTTTCATCCTTCACTCCTTGCAGTGCTCTCCAAGGTGTTATAGTCATATCTTCTGGAAGTCACTTCATTTCAGGACCTGATTTATTGTTGCTACATATCAATGGTTTAGACCTTTTGACCTTCTAGTTTTTAATGCTAATATTCTCCCACATGCTAAAAATCTCATTCATCAATTCCCATATCTCTCTAGTTCTAAATGCCAACTGGAAAATTTTAACAACACCTCTGAATAAATCAGTGTTTACACTGCTGTATTTTGAATTGATTTTCTCCTCAATCGGATAGCCTATTTCCATACAACATTCATTTCGGAAATCTACAGTAACATTTATCTTATCTCCACCACATTTTTCTTCAAATTCAATATGAATAAATCTAACCCTTTGGATGAAAGTCATAGACATCCTATATTCATTATCTGAATTATGATCCCATGCCACTAACATTGCTTTTGTATCTAATAAACCAGCATAAATGATACATTTCATTGTTTCAAAATGTGGGTTATTGGGATATTCCTCTATCAATTGTCTTTGAGCTTTTACAGAATGGTTCCCCCAAGTACATAATAATTGTATTCAAAATATTTTGACTTATCAAGTGTTTTTTTGTTGGGAACTTGAACTGGATCAATAAGAAGCATATAGTTAACCACATGAGCATATGGATTGTACCACCCTCAATTAAGTTTCTCTTTGTCAAGTTCTGTCGAATGACATTTTGTTTTGTTTTAATAATGACATCCTCTAAATCATCTCCTGGTGTAATGATTTCTCTACTTTCTTTTGAAGTTTCACTAGGATCTTCATTGTTGGTAATGACTACTTGAGAATGTTCAACTTTACTTTTCTTCCTCATAACATTCTCATCATTAACGAGAACAGATTTATTCTTAGACATTGTTACTTTTGGTCTTTTACGGCTCTTCTCCTTTCTAACATCAGTTCCAATGTCATCCTCAGTAACGACAACATATTCTTCAGTGTTAGTTTCAACTTCCTCATCTTCAAAAGTAATCTGTCTACCTTTGCTAGATTTATCTACTAGAGGCATTTTTCTGATCCCTTGGATGTAGTTTTGTAGCATCATGAATTACTACCTTTTGTTTGTTTGCCATATCTTCTTCTAACATTGAGTAGAAATAGTTGACAACTTTCATAATATCATGCTCTATGAAATGAATGCCTCCCAACATAATTGAAACACTTTCAACAAAATTCTGCGTAACAAAATATCATATGTCAATAAAAACAAAGTTATAAAAATATAATGAGACAGTTACAAGAACGTAAAACACAAATATAAATAAAAATACTTACGATATTTTGTGTCATCTCATTTACAATTTGTTTACACAACTTTGTAGATACCTCTCTTGTGTCATACAATGAATATAATAATTGATATTTAATCCTTTCATGTGATTCGGGTGGTTTTGTAAGTATGTAAACAGCTTCACCGTCCGGTACCGAACACATGTCTATGACCTTTCCCAACACCTCATAAAGTCTATTATCATTAGGTATATCAACATATAGATATATTTTCACATCTTGGCTTTATCTTTCTTTCACATACCAGACATTTGTTGGAAGTTTCACTTCTTTTGATTTCTTCTAATATGAAATCATCTTCTTATCGTTTGAGACACTTGAAAGATTTTTAGCTATTAGCTCAGGTTTGGTTCGTTCAACAGTGTTTTTTGAAAATCCACCTTTAACAGTCTTTGGTCTAGAAAGATTCACAGAATTCTTCTTTAACTCCATTTTCCTGAAGAAAAAAACCAAATATATAAATCAGTAAATTACAAAAAAAATATAGCTTAAATTAACAAACAAAATGATAAATGATAATTAATTTTCTAAAACATAACAATTTAAAAATAAAAATAAAAATAAAAAAATACACGCCTTACCACCCCACCCCAAAAATCAACCGGCCATCCAAGCCGGAAGTTGGGTCCAACCCCCCAACCCCCCTACCCTACCCTAGCGGCCTAAAAACCAACCCCCCTATGCACCCCCAGCCCCACCCGATTGTTGGGGTGGGGCGGAGGGGCTGGCGCCGGGGTGGGGCAAGTGGCTGGCCGGGGCCCAACGGCCCGCCGGGGTGGCGGTCTAATTCTTGGAATCAGAATGGACCTGAAGAAAACACTTTTACCACATTTTGTTCGCACACCCAAAAATTTTCAAGAGGGAAATTTTATTCAGTATCACTTGGTCGATTGTATGGTCTTCAAAGGGAAAATGTTGTTGTTGATAGTGCTAGACCCACCAACATGTCAAGGGGATCTCCTCGGTAAGAAGACCCAATTAGACCTCAGACCATTTGGTGTAGGAGTCCCAACAATGGGTCGTAAGGTAATGCCTTGACCGCGGTGTCGCACAAAGGTAGGTAAAATAAATCTGTCAGCAGCAAGGGTGTGACTGATGCAATGAGTCAAGGAAGGTGTATGAGAGGTTCGAACACTTCGAAAGGGGAAGGAGGTGAAGGTGAGTTTCATGTTGAAAGGGATCAATCCCAACTCAGCTAGGAACACACAACACAAAGGACATGCACAGCTTCTAGCGGAGCAATCCGCTCAGATGCGGCAATGACATAATACAGGGTAAGATAACACGTACAACACTCACAGAGTAGTCCGAGACAAGTGTGATGGTTGTTATAGAAAGGTTCAAGTGAAAGGTTTGTCTCATGTCTGGTAGAGCAGCCGACACAGACGGTGACAACATTAACAACATATGCAACACATTAACAACAAGATTCATATAATTGCATGTGAATCATTTCATACACAAGTACGTAAGTTAAACAACACATATTATTAAAGCAACCAGAGCAGTCCAACTACAATAACAACATATGCATGAAAATGTTATGGCTCTTATTATATAAAGAAGTGTAAGTCACGATCATGCAATACATCCATGTAAACCTACTAGCCCCAACAGTGGAACGTTACAGCCACATCCTCTTGCTCATCCAAAGAGATGTACTAGCTTTGTGCAGTGGAGAAGCCAAGGCACATTATAATATTGTCCAAGCCTTCTTCAAAATAGTCTTAGTAGAAGCTTAGCTGACCAAAAGCCTATACAATGAGTTATGAGGGACTATTTATAGCAAAAGGTGGGGTGACCCTTGACATTCCCCTTTGTGACAGTTCAACTACCCTCATGTCTTTTCACCTACTCTATGACTGTTACATCCAACTATTGACACCTGACTTACACTTGACATGGCTCAACATTACAATGCACATGTACTCATGTGAGAAAACATGGCTTGAGCAAGCCTTGCAAGACATCATGGACACTCATTCCACTCTTATGAGGCCAATTCTTTGACACGCTTGTGATGGTGAAGGTGGTGCGTTGATGCCAAGCTTGGTTGTCCTTGATGGTGTGCATGCACCTCATGGTGACATCTTTTTAAAGCAAACTCTTGACTCCATTGCAACCGGTGCATTCGTTCGGCCCCTTCATCCAACTTGTCTGCTAACATGCGCATGGTCCTCTTGGGTGTGGCTGAACCAACAACACCGATGCATAGTGTCCATGATGATCTTCGAGTGTGTGCTGGTAGTTATGCACATCCACTTTCTGAAGTACATGTTCAGTTCCATTTGGACTTGCTTCTTGTCTTCGCCTTGGTGAGTGTGCTGAATGGGTTGGGTTGCATGCATGCGCACAATGACATGCATGCTGATGAATCCCTTGCATGTGGTCAACAACACTGCTCACCGTGTTTGCTCCATATTAGCTGCTGCGATGGATCTTTAACTTGTATGGGTGCAGTTTCATCTGTGAGTGCACGTTGTGCCTAATGTTGCTCTTGCTCCTGCTGCAACTCATTCGTATGTCTGTGCAACTTCATGTTTTTCCTTGAGTTGCTGCTTCGGCACATGCAACTCCTTCGTTCCATTCTCTCTATTCGCGCAACCTTCATGTCATGCCATCACCTCATAGCCTGAGTCTCCAAAGTTGATTTCATTATCAGTGGATCTGCTTGATCTTGCAACTTTGTTCCACCTCTATGTTGTCCATAACATTCCTCTTACATTCGTTGTGTTCACTGCATTTGGTATGTTGCCTTCAACTGTTGTTCATGATGTTTCTTGTTGTGATGTTGTTGCTTGATGTCCTTGTCTATGAACAACTTGATGTCTTCGTGAGTAGGCAAGCTCATAAACACTTGATCGACTACATCCCCAAGCGTGCTCTGAACGGTGTCTTCGTCTCTACTCTCCTAGAAACCATTGTACCTATACTGTTGAGAGGTAGATGAACACCTGCGATACCTGGAGATATGGCAACACTCATGGCAAGCAATTTGTCAGTTTAAAACCAAAATGAACATGAGAACTGACTTGTAACATACCTGGGTGAATGATCATGAAGGTTGCACAATTTTGGCTAGGAAGTTGGGAGACCGACTGCCAATACTGCACAAGGCACAGTCTGGGCTACTAGGAGACTGACTGAATACTAGAACGGCGCAATGCATAGTCCAATCTGGTTGTTGACTGCTTGGATGGCACAATGCGTAATTCTAGCTGGGAAGGACTACTAGCCCAAGGATAGATTTGTGCAATTTGTTGGGCCAAGCAACCATTGTCCTCGAGAAATGCGCAAAACAGTCCTGGAGGCCAGTGTTGGGCATGAATATGCAAATCTGGAGAGGAAGGTGAGCTGTCCTTTCCCAGATTGCGCAATACAGCCTTGGTGAAGGCAGAGCCCAGGCCAAGGTTGGCCAGACTCGCCGAGGGGCAACTGAAAGTAAGTAAGTCAATGAATGCATGGCGACACTAAGTGATAGAAGAATTGATTAATAGTGCATGCAAAACATGAATGAAAGATTCATCAAATAGATCAACATGCATGCAGGTGAGGCAATTCACCCATTGGGTGAACGTCCGTGCAAAACAATTTCATGCATGCAACAGTAGTGAGATAGCAACGAAAACTAAAATGGAGCTAGGACAAGCTAGTATACATGTAAATGATAGCAAGCATTCAAATAAATCAAGAAAACAATACTCCCACAAGCAAAAACACAAAAAGTGACATAAATAAAGCACGAGGCATGGGAAGCGAGATTAGCCCAAAACAACGGAGTTAAATGTGCCGACTACTCCTAAATGTGATGTGGGATGTCAGAGATGTAAGGTTGATGTGAGGCATGAGCTTTGTAGGTCTGATTGATGAGTTTTGATAACATCGAGGTTGTGACACGCATGCCAAAAATCTAGGGGAAGCGACACTTGGTGGGAGGTTTCTGAATTGCTCCTTGCATGTAACCTCCAACTGCTAAACATTGAACCATAAAACAAGGGATGTCTTTGCATGTTGCCTTGGGAGAAGTAACCCATACATGAAAGTTTGTTTTGCGCAGTCTCGGAGGGAACCGATCAACTCAACTGCACATGCAAGAGACTACTCAACTGCTGGAGAAAAATGTGCATTTCTGGTTGGGAGCTAGGATAATTGCCTAGGACGTTTGTGTAATTTTTGGGTAGAAAAACTAACCGCTGCCCAAATTTGCGCAAATCCTGGGCTAAATAACTTGCTACTGGGAAAATTTGCGCAAATCCTGCTGGGAGGGTTGGCTAGCAGGATTGCGGAATCTTGGAGCCCAGTGGGCTATCATAGAGGATTGCATAATTCTTGGACGGAAGGCTGGTTACCCTCTAGGAATGTGCAATTTTCAAGGGGAAGCTACTCAGCTTGTAGCTGGACCAAGTCCTAGTGAGTAGCCTGTGAGGGGAATTGATAAACTATGATCGACAGGATGCCTTTATGCGAGGAAAACTCATGAAGATTGAGTACTTAATGAAGCAAGACAAAGTGTTGTGCAAGGTTGGTAGGGAGGCTCCAAAATAGACTAAGGAAAAATTTTGGAGGGTGATTGTAGCCGCTCCAACACTTGGTGACACACTGGTAGAACTCCAGCTCTTTGAATGGACCTTGTTCGTGAAAAACAAGTCGAACACCTCCAAAAGTATTGTTCAACCCTCAGCTCGTCTTGGCTTCACACTAGCTTGATGTAAGATGTAACATCTGCCAGACTCTTGGTCGATTGACACACATTCCAAGCCAAGGAAACACAGTTGTTTCAATTGGGGTTGAGGGGTATATAGGTGCACAAGCAGTATAGTTGTCAGAGTCTTAGTTTCACCTCTGGTGTTGCTCCACTGCCAGCAGGCCTCGACAGTACCACGATGGAGTCACATAGGAACACAAGCATGGCTCTGCTTTCAGCGAGCCTAGTCAGTACCCCGACGGAGTTACTTGCATCACCTCCCTATGTAGGAAGCCTTTCTCTTCTTTCACCTTATTCATTTTTCATTTTTGAATATATTGACTTTTTATTTTTTTTCAATTTTCACTGTGCATAACACTTATTCATTTCAAAGGCAGAAGAGGGATCTTGACTTATTGAGAGCAGAAGAGGTTGTTCCAGCATAGAAGTAGTTTATTGTATCTTTGATGTGCTTATTAAGGTTTTCCCACTCACCTTACTCTACTTGACTGAGCTGACAAGGGTTGACCCAAAAAAATTGACTAGAGAAAGTGACAGTGCAAGTGTTGTGTTTTCACCAAGGTTCACTTTGAACAATATGTATTTTCCTTCGACGTATCATGGACTAAAAGTAACAATCTCATCATACAAAGGCAAGATGACAGATAACCAAGTAGTGATATTTGTACAAGCGCCCTTGCACTTTACCTAGCTCGTTTCATGAGTCACACATGGTTTCATGCAAACTAACCTACGAATGAAACAAGCGAACGAACTAACAATCAACAAAGAAAAGAAAGAGCAAAAGCAAAAATGAAATCGAAGCAAGTAAACAAACAAGCAAAGAAAGCATGTAAGCAAAAAAGCATGCAAGCAAACAATTGAAAGCAAACACTACTCCTACTCCTACACTAATGGTGCATGGGCTTGATCACGTGAAGTGATACTTCCAATGCAGCCACCTGCGCATTGGTATACCCATGTTGGTGAAGGCTTGATCCGTGAGCAACCCAGTTGTCTGGACCAACAACCAAGATAGATATAACAATGAATACAACCATACTTCGTGTTTCAAAGTGTCCATGAGACATAAGTGAGTGCATGTGCATGACGGGCAGTCAACGGACTTATCGTGGTGCTGTGTGACACTACGTGCAACTTTGAAGCATAAGTACACTCTTGACTGTGACATGCAAGCAAATGAAAGAAACAAAGATAACTTGCATCGTGCACGAGTGCTTGCAATGTAAGACTCCTCCAATGCATGAGAAATGGGATAGTGTAATTCAAGTGGAGGAAGTAAAATCTGAGTGTTATATTGGTCTTGAGTGCATACAGATGAGTTATGAGGAGCCTTGAGTGTTTGAAAAAATTCTTGATCAGAAGCGAAACCAACCTCGGGATAGTGAGGGCCTGAAATAACCATCAGCTCAGGCTAAAGTGCCTCAACAGTTTGTGGGGTTTCGACTTTGTTGACAAATGGATCTTCGTAGACTAGTGGCTTAGACGGATTAAGAACGATTGAATCACCATCGTATTTGGATGATGAGGTGAAGAGATCACGACAACCAAGATCAGAAAATTTAGGATGGTAGTCGGCATCCTCATGGTTTGATGAATCACACAGAGGGGTAGATGAGGAGGAAGGATGTTCACCCTCTGCGTTTCCGGAAAAATCATATGAAAGATCAACTGGATTTCCAATGAATGATTGGTTGTCTCCGTTTTTAGATGATGGGTTATCATACGGTGTGTCCTGCGAAAGATCAACAATGGGTGCATATGTGGAAGAAGACACACATGCGAAATCATGGATAGAAAGTTCACCAACGATGTTACGAAAGAACGAAGGGGGCTCGGATGGAAGCGAGTCATCCTTCACCGAGTGTTGATGCTCAAGCTCCTACTCATACTCTTCATGAATGACAACGTATGTTGGTTGTGCAAAACCAACTCCGTCAATGGGTTGTTCATTGTTCACAACAAATGAAGAGTCCGGAATGGACGAACAGAAGACAGCATCATCTAGAGGAACACCCGGTTGTGAAGATGGAGGTCATAGAAAAGAATTCATATGAGAACCCGAAGGAATCACAACCAAATCTACATGAAAATTGAGTGGAATGATGTTGGAAGAGTGTAAAGGATGAACAGGTGTACAAGCATGATCCTCAACATCACTGGGAAATGGTGGAGCTGTTGAATGAGAGGGAGGTGGACAATCAATTGAGACAGTGCTCCCACATGAGATTGCACAGTTCCATGAACGAATAATGTTGAGCAAGGCTTGATATCAATCTTCCTCTTGGGCTGGGTAGATTTCTTAAGGCAGTACTCGAACCGGTCCAAGAGATAAGAAAACTTCATCTGGCTCCTCAGAGCTTGAAACGACAAGTCACAAAAGCATTGCCAAAAATCAATAACGGATTCATGTGGAACCCTCCATTATTGTAACAATTTCTGGTCAATATGATCTGGATCAAAATGATAGAACGTGTCCTCAATAAGATCACAGAAGTGCTCACATGAGTGCATGGTGTCAGCTGGTAGGTTGAGCACCCAACAAAATGGAGATTCGCGAAGTGTGTATGAAAGCAGCAAACCGTCATGCTCGTCAGTAAATTCATCTTCCTCATAAATCATGGAAAGAAAGTTATGTAAGTGTTCAGGCTAGGCCACTTCGCCTTCACCATCATACGTGTGAGTGGACAAGAGATTGAAAATATTCCTTGAGATGGAGACATCTTCATGATTCAAAAAACACCTCGAGGGAAGAAGAATGCAAGACTCCATGAAAGATTTGCAAAGGTTCAAAATTGGATGAGAGGACACTGCTTATCATCAGACCCTCCTTCTAGCACCATAAATGTTGATGGTGCTGGACCCACCAACATGTCAAGGGGATCTCCTAGGTAAGAAGTCCCAATTAGACCTCAGACAGTTTGGTGTAGGAGTCCAAGCAGTGGGTCGTAAGGTAATGCCTTGACCATGGTGTCACACAGAGGCAAGTAGAATAACTATGTCAGTAGCAAGGATGTGACTAGTGTAGTGAGTCAAGGAATTTGTATGAGAGGTTCAAACACTTCGAAAGGGGAAGGAGGTGAAGGTGAGTTCCAAGTTAAAAGGGATCAGTCCCAACTCGGCTAGGAACACACAACACAAAGGACATGCACAACTTCTGGCAGAGCAGTCCATTCAAATGCGAAAGTCACATCATATAAGGTAAGATAACACGTACAACACTCACAGATCAGTCTGAGACAAGTGTGACGGTTGTTATAGCAAGGTTCAAGTGAAAGGTTTGTCTGATGTCCAACAGAGCAGTCGACATGGATAGTGACAACATTAACAACATATGCAACACATTAACAACAAGATTCATATAATTGCATGTGAATTAGTTCATACACAAGTACGTAATTTAAACAACACATATCATTAAAGCAACTGGGGTAGTCCAACTACAATAACAACATATGCATGAAATTGTGTTGGCTCTTATGTTATAAAGAAGTGTAAATCGCAATCATACAATACATGCATGTAAAACTGCTAGCCCCAACAGTGGAACTTTATAGCCACATCCGCCTTCTCCTCCAAAGAGATGTACTAGCTCCATGCAGTGGAGAAGCTAAGGCGCAAGCCTTCTTCAAAATAGTCTTAGTAGAAGCTTGGCAGACCAAAAGCCTATACAATGAGTTATGAGGGACTATTTATAGCAAAGCGTGAGGTGACCCTTGACATTCCCCTTTATGGCAGTTCAACTACCCTCATGACTCTTCACCTACTCTATGACTATTACATCCAATTATTGACACCTGACTTACACTTGACATGACTCAACATTACAATGCACATTTACTCATGTGAGACAACATGGCTTGAGCAAGCCTTGTAAGACATCACTGACACTCGGTCCACTGTGATGAGACCAACTCTTTGACATGCTTGTGATGGTGAAGGTGGTGAGATGATGCCAAGCTTGGTTGTCCGTGATGGTGTGCATGCACCTCATGGTGACATCTTGATGAAGCGAACTCTTGCCTTTGTTGCAACTGGTGCATTGATTCAGCCCCTTCATTCAACTCGTCTGCTAACATGTGCATGGTCTTCTTGGGTGCAGTTGAACCAACAACACTCTGATGCATAGTGTTCGTGCTGATCTTCGAGTGTGTGCTGGTGGTCATGCACATCCACTTGCCAAAGTACATGTTCAGCTCTAGTTGGACTTGCTTCTTGTCTTCACCTTGGTGAGTGAGTTGAATGGGTTGGGTTGAATGTGTGCAGACAATGACATGCATGTTGTTGAGTCCCTTGTATGTGGTCAACAAAACTGCTCACCATGTTTGCTCCATATTAGCTGATGGGATGGATCTTTAACTTGTACGGGCACAGTTTCATCCGTGAGTGCACATTACGCCTACTGTTGTTTCTGATCTTGCTGCAACTCATTCATCTGTATGTGTAGCTTCATGTTCTTCCTTGAGTCGCTGCTTTGGCACATGCAACTCCTTCTTCGTTCCATTCTCTGTATTCGCGCGACCTTCATGTCACGTCGTCACCTCATAGCTTGAGTCTCCAATTTTTCTTTCATTATGAGTGGATCAGCTTGATCTTGAAACTTTGTTCCGCCTCTGTGTTTTCCATAACCTTCCTCTTGCATTCATTGCATTCGCTGCATTCGGTATGTTGCCTTCAGCTGCTATTCATGATGTTGCTTGTTGTGGTGTTGTTGCTTGATGTCCTTGTCTATGAACAACTTGATGTCTTCGTGAGTAGGCAAGATCATAGACACTTGATCGACTGCATCCCCAAGCATGCTATGAACGGTATCTTCGTCTCTGCTCTCTTGGAAACCATTGTACCTATAGTGCTAAGAGGCATATGAACACTTGTGATACTTGGAGATATGGCAACACTCATGGCAAGCAATCTTTTAGTTGAAAACCAAAATGAACATGATAACTAACTTGTAACATACCTGGGTGAATGATCATGAAGGTTGCGCAATTTCAGCCGGGAGGTCGGAAGACCGACTGTCAAGACTGCACAAGGCACAATCTGGGCTACTCAGAGACTGACTGACTGCTAGAACTGTGTAATGCATAGTCCAGTCTGGTTGTTGATTGTTGGGATTGTGCAATGTTCCAACTGGGAAGTACTACTGGCCTAGGGACAGATTTGTGTAATTTCTTGGGCAAGGTAGCCACTGTCCTCTAGAAATGCGCAAAACAGTCATGGAGGCCAACGCTGGGCAGGAATGCACAAATCTGGAGAGGAATGTAAGCCTTCATTTCCCAGATTGTGTAATGCAGCCTTGGTGAAGGGAGAGCTCGGGCCAAGGTTGGCCTGACTCGCCAACGGAAAACTAAAAGCAAGTAAGTCAATGACCGCATGGCGACACTAAGTGATAGCAGAAGTGATTAACAGTGCATGCAAAACATGAATGAAAGATTTAGCAAATATATCAACATGCATGTGGGTAAGGCAGTTCGTCGGTTGGGCGAACTTTCATGCAAAGTAGTTTCATACACACGACAGTAGTGAGATAGCAACGAAAATTGAAATAGAGCTAGGACAAGCTAGTATACATGTAAACGGTAGAAAGATTTCAAAGAAATCAAGAAAAAATGTACTCCCACAAGCAAAAACACAAAAAACGACAGAAATGAAGCACAAGGCATGGGAAGCGAGATTACCCAAAACAATTGAGATGAATGTGTTGACTGCTCCTAGATGTGATGTGGGATGTCAGAAATGCAAGGTTGATGTGAGGAATGAGCTTTGGAGCATTCAGTTGATGAGTTTTGATAACATTGAGGTTGTGATGCGCATGCCACAAATACAAGGGAAGTGATACTTGGTGGGATGTTTTTGAATTGCTCCTTGCATGTGTTGAGATTGCAACAAGATGATGGAGCTTAGTGAAAAGAGTCGCCTTCACTAAGTGGGCCCGCAAGCTATTTTTGGCGCAAGTCTATTTGTAGACTATGTCTATTTTTAGACATATGGATCATGTCTATGGATTGCAGGTGCTGTTTATGGATGATTGATCAAGTTGGAAAAATAGATGGACTTCTATTTTTGATGAAAGTGTGAGTGATCACAGTGTGAGTGATCAAGTCTATTTTTAGACTGGCTGTCAAAAGTAGAAAAGTCAAATATTATTATCTCACAATAATATTTGGACTATAAACTTAATCTTAATCTCTTGGAGCACTTCAGTTTGAGCTACGATGTGGCACATGCAATTGCATGAAGGAAATATGTGGTTCTTATGGTTAGTTGAATATTTGCATGCATGACTTCAGTTAGAACTCAAGTGAGTTGAGTTTAGTGGACTGGAGGTGCAGTTGATGGAGTTGTGTTCAGTTTAGCTTTGTTAAACTGGTTGTATTTAGTCTAAATGGCGAATAGACTAGAGATGAGTTGGGTGAATTAGTTATTAATTAATTCACAAGTTATTAACTCATAATACAACTAATGAATACATCAGTTAACTCAGTGGCATGTCAGTGCATGTTCAGTTCAGCAGGGACAGGTGTTAGAGAATCAGATTGCTATCAGTTGTGACTATAGTTGTGCACCAGATCTTGCACAAATCAGGGGATTGAGTATGCCAATGAGTTTGCACGTATTGTATCTTGTTCTCACGTGATTTAGCCAAGGAAAGACGTGGCTGCCTTGGTATTATCATCGGTTCTTGTGCAGGTATTGAGCAGCGGAGGCAGGCAAGCAGCGGAAGAGATTTTGAGCCAGTGATTGATTCAGATCTGAGCTGTATTGTGTGTAACAGGTGGAGCTGGTATTGGATTTCTTGTGATAAGCATTGTACTTTGTAATGTTACATGACTCAATCATTAATATACAGATAGTTGGGGTTTTTAGCGAGATGCTTTCCCCGGGATACATACTGTGTTAATGTGTGAATGCTCTTGATGTTTTATTGTTATTGATGCTGCTATATTGATGATTAACGTAGAGGAGATTATGTATTGTGTATGTTTTCCGCAATAGTACATGATCAGGATAATCTCTGTTGAATATGTGTTAAATTATTCAAAATTTCTACATGGTATCAGATCTGTTGATCATCTAATCTACTATTCAGGAAGTGTTTACATTCTATTTCAGGTAGAGTTTGTAGTCGGGCCAGGTAGCCTCTGAATTCATCCTTCTTTTGGAAGGTGAAATATCCGGTAAATGCCTATATAGTGAATCTATGTACGAGAAATACTTTGTTCTCACGAATTTTAGATCAGAAGCGGTTGAGTTTTGAGCTAGTGGAATTCGAATTTGCAGCAGTGTTTTTTCTTGGTGACAACGCAGCAATGTCTTTCAACGGATTGCGATTGGAGTATGCTCTTGAGGGCAGCTCAAACGATATTGCATGGAAGGACAGGATGGAGGCAGTATTGGATGATAATGGGCTGAAGGAGTTCATAGATACGGATATCCCAAAGCCTACTGATGCTACTCAAGCTGATGCTTGGCAAAAGAAGATTGCAAAATGTCGAAGGATTCTGTTGGAGGGCGTGAAGGATCACGTTGTGTCTAGCCTCCATGGAAAGGCTACTCCATATTTGATGTGGAAATCATTAATAGAATTATTCCAAAGCAAGAGCGATCAGAGGAAGCTGGCACTCAAAGATAAACTCAGAAACATCAAATGCGAGAAGGGTGACAGTATTCCCAAGTATCTCACGAAGTTCACTCAGTGTCGAAATGAGTTGGGAAGTGTGGGGGTTACTGTCGATGATGAGGACTTGGTGAGCTTGGCTCTCCTTGGTCTTCCGAAGAGTTGGCATTCCTATCAGGACTCTGTCAATGGTCGGGAGAAGTTGCCAGGATGGAAAGACTATGGTCAGATCTTGTGCAGGAGGAGATCAGGCGGAGTACCAGGGACGGATCTTCGTCAAAGGGAGCTGATGAAGAGAATTGTGCTTTGGCTGCCAAAGCAAAGAAAGGGAAGAGCAAGAAAGCTTCTCAGTCTGGTGCAAAAAGCAAGAAGCAGGATATGTCCAAGGTGAAGTGTTTTCACTGTCACCAGCACGGACACTATGCCACAAATTGTCCGCAGAAGAAGAAGAACAAGCAAGCTGCTGGATCTGCAGGGGGAGAGGCCTTAGCTTCTCAGTTTTAGCTTGATTTTTCATTGATCGCATGCTTGGTTTCAAGTGTGATGGGATCAGTGTGGTTCTTGGACAACTGTGCATCTTTTCACATGACAGGAGATAGAGATTTGTTCTCTGATCTGGAGGACAAAGATCTTGGAGTGCACATCGAGATGGGCGATGATGGTAGATACAGTGCGACCGGTATCGGTACCATTTCCTTTGAGAGGGAGTCTGGTAAACCCTTTGTATTGAAGGAAGTCATGCATGTTCCAGGATTGAAGAAGAATCTCATCTCAGTGGCGATGTTAGAAGACAAGGGTATGATGTTGTTTTCAGCGAGGGAAAGGCCTTCCTGCGCAGCAAGACAACTGGTGAGACCCGGAAGATAGGGGTTCGAGTGAGGAACTTTTATCAGTTGCATGTAGATGGATGCGCAGCTATGGCAGGCAAGGCAGAAGGATTGGTGAGCCGGGATGATGGCGAGTTGTGGCACAGGAGATTGGGTCACCTTCACCATGGAGCCTTGAAGATACTGCAGCAGATCACTAAAGGGCTTCCTAAAGGCACACTTGCGCAGTCAGATCAGTGCAAGGGGTGTACTTTGGGGAAGTTTGTGAAAGCCACCTTTCACGAGAAGGATAGCGTGCCCCGACGATCCTTGAGAGAATTCACACAGACGTGTGTGGACTTTTCTCAGTTGCTTCGACAGCAAAACACAGGTATTATGTGATTTTTGTTGATGATTTCTCTCGTAAGTGCTGGATCTTCTTCATGCAGAAGAAGAGCGATACATATTCAAAGTTCTGTGAATTCAAAGCACTGGTCGAGAAGGAGTCGGGGAAGAAGGTGAAGGCTCTTAGGAGCGATAATGGTGGTGAATACATCTCGGACGAGTTCAAAGATTTCTGCAAGGCAGAAGGGATTCGTAGAGAGCTCATAGCTCCCCATAACCCACAGCAGAACGGGGTAGCTGAGCGGAAGAACAGAACGATTGTGGGTGCTGCACGGGCAATGTTGCATGATCAGGGCCTACCCCTTCACTTGTGGGCGGAAGCATGCAATACAACAGTTTATGTGCAGAACCGTTGTCCTCATAGGATACTTGGCATGAGTACACCTGAGGAGACTTATTCTGGTAAGAAGCCTGATCTTTCTCATTTGAGGATTTTTGGTGCTAACGTTTACATGCATGTGACGAAGGATGCCAGAAAGAAGTTGGAGCCGACTGCAGAGGTTGGGATATTTGTGCGGTACACTGATATGCCCCACAACTATCGTGTGTATTTAGACAGTGGTAAAACTGTTGTGCGACGGATATAAAATTTCAGGAGGAGAAAGCCATGAAGTGTTCGCTTGAGAGGGAGCTACACTTGCATGCAGATGAGGAGCTATTAGTTCCTAAGGATGAGCTTCAGGACGTGGATAAGCCACAGGACGAGGTTCATGGAGTGGAAGAGACCACTCATGCAGCGCCAACCATCAGAGGGCGAAAGCGCTTGACAGAAGCTGAGCGACTGGCTCAAGATGCAGAGAAAGTTGTAGGACCACCTACAGCCCAACGCAAGCAGAGACAGTCACCTGATTGGTACACTGGATACATGGCTCTTATGAGCAAGTGTGTTGTGACTGAGCCATCCTCTTTCGAGGAAGCTGTGGAGGATCCCGCATGGGTAGACGCCATGGTGGAAGAGTATGATTCTATTGTCAGAAATAGTGCATGGGAGATTGTTCCTAGACCGGAAGGGAAATCAGTGGTGGGTTCGAGATGGATCTACAAAGTTAAGAAGGTAGTTGACGGGAGTGTGGAGAAGTACAAGGCAAGATTTGTTGCCCGAGGCTTTTCACAAATTGAGGGGATCAATTATGAGGAGACCTTTGCACCTGTCGCAAGGTATTCTTCCATACAGACGATTCTTGCTCTCTCAGCGCAGATGGGATGGCACATTCATCAGTTGGATGTGAAGATTGCGTTCCTTCCTATAGGTTGGAGGAAGGAGGATGCTACTTCAGCGGAGGTAGTGGATACCACTCGTTACCAGCAGTTGGTGGAGTCACATGTGTGCAGGCTCAAGAGAGGCACATCAGGATATGGATTGGATGAGGTGAAGCTATGTGGCTTCATGGATGCAAATTGGGCAGGGAGCTCAAGAGGCCGAGTATATGGCAGTAAGGGCATCAGGTACCATCATATCAGAGATTGTGTGTAGCGGAGGATCATGTTACTTTCGTACATTCCAGCGGAGGATCAGGATGCTGATATTCTGACGAAGGCTCTCACCAGGAGCAAATTCGAGTACCATCGAGGCAGGATAGGGGTTGCTGATAATCCATATCTTGTTGAGAGGGAGTGTTGAGATTGCAAC
>APFE031657589.1:36710-96628 GCA_000404065.3 Pinus taeda | reverse complement strand
ACGTCAAAAATACTGGTGTATTGATTTGAGATCTGGTTGTGAGCGGTGTCCTTTTGGTGTTCTTTCTGAGGAACTTACCCTGTAAATTCCTACAAATATCTACTCATACAAATTGATGGTAGGGATTGAATGTGTAGTAGTTAGGGTAACCACCCGACACTTGTCATGTTACCGACCCTCATGGAATTTTATATTAGCTGTAATGATGAATGTTGAATATCTACTCGTACAAATTGATGTTAGGGATTGAGTGTGTAGTAGTTAGGGTAACCACCCTACACTTGTCCTGTTACCGACCTTCATTCGCTCTAAAGCTTCTCGAAGAAAGTTGATCTACAAGGGTTTCGGTTTCGTACTCCCACTAAGGGGTTTCCTTTGGAGAAAACAATCGAAATCTCTTGTACTCTCAATAACAAGTCTCTAAAAATATGCTAGGACTCCTTGAAATACTCGATTTTTTTGGTGTCTTTACCCTTTGGTAATTTATGGTGGCCTTCTACCTCTAGTTTATGATTGGCTTCTCTAGTTATCACATGGTTTTCTTTTTCCTTTCATACTACAAGAGATTCTAACTTACTCATGCCAATGTTGTGAAGGCAGTCTTAGGACTTCGCTTACACAAGGATTTTTTGGATTTGGCTATAAGATTTCAGTTCCACTTCTTCTGTATTCAAATAGCTCATTGGAAAAGGTGAGATGACCTCTATCATATATATTCCTTCTTTTTTTTTTGGTATCGATACTGTCCATTGGGTCACAAATTTCCTCCAAGGTCTGAGTTCTGGAAATTTTGACTTCTTAAGCTCTATTTTTGCTTGGGTTTGCACGTAAGAATGACAGTCACACTTAGAGACCAGTAAATAAAATAGAGTTGACAATATCAAAAACCACCGCGAGGTCATCACAGGACCATAACATTACAACAATAATTACAATAGCAGGGCCATAAATATATAATGAAACTACATGCACATTGAGGCCAAGAAACTGCAAAGCTAAAACAAAACTATGACAACAGACTCATAAACCCTACAAACAACAAAACCCTCAAACAGAAAAGAAGAGAATTTTCAAGGAGTGACCCTACCCAGTTCAAGCGTAGGAGTAAGGGTGCGAGGTCCACAAATGGAGCCCAGTTGCATGCTTGCATGGCCAACAAGCAAGCCATCAAAAAATAGTGAAATGAAGCCATAGGCAGAGGGTTGAAAACAAAGGAAAGGCCAACAAAACCTACCTAGGAGAGCTAAGCCCATGCGAACCAGAGGAGAGAAACCACGAGAAAAGGTTATGGTTGTAGATTTCTCACTACCCACAAGGAGCAAGAGCTGTTAGCGTCGGAAGAAAACAAGTAGAAAAAAACCAATATGGAGAGTTAAATTACCTCTAATTAATTTTTGAATGAGAGATGAGAGCCGAGCCACTCCACAACTGCAACCTGTAGCAAGAACCAAGCAAACAATCAAATTTAGAAGCAAATGCATCGAAACCAACAACATATAACAGAAGTATACAAGTAAAAACATAACTAGACCCGAGGCAAATAGAAACCAGAGACGGAGACAGAGGGTTCTAGACCCAGAGCCAAGAAAACGAGCACAGAATAGGCAACATTGACAACATACGCAGGAGGATACCCTCAGAGAAATGCATGTCCAGGCACAACGAAGCTAAACCACTGTAGAACAACCAGAGCTAGAATTTTTATTTAGTAGAAGAGCAGAGCAAAACGAACCAGAGACCTCACCCCACAAACAACAAAGTGAAACAACAGTGAAATGAATCGATCGAGGGTTTCGAGGGTTTGGTAAGAGGCAGGAAGGAATGAGCCCCAAGGCCAGGACACCTGTCCTCAAATCATTAAAACCAAGTTATAGTTCCATTAAGTCAACCAGCTATGCAAACAATCAACGGTTAATTATTCATACGGAACTGTAAAGGGCTAGTCCCATCAAATTATTTGTGTATAGATGTGTTTGAGAATAAAAAAGTCATATAGAATACAATGTTTTGTATGGACTGACTATGTAATTTGTAGAAAGAACTATACTGGTATAGCAACATAAGTTTTGTTAAGGCCAGGGACTCTCCATTACAAAGATTATCTAGGTATATCAAGACTAACTTTTTCGAATTGACTCAGATAAGTGTAGGTTACAATTCTCTATGTATAGATGTGTCTCAAAATAAAACAGTCATATAGAATAAAATGTTCATATAGAATACAATGTTTTGTATGGACTAAGTAATTTGTAGAAAGAACTGTACTCGTACAGCAACATAAGTTCTATTAAGGCCAGGGACTCTCCATTACAAATATTATCTAAGTATATCTAGAGTAACTTTTTCCTGGGTGGACTCGGATAATTGTAGGTTACAATTATCTGTGTATAGATGTGTCTCATAATAAAACAGTCATATAGAATACAATGTTTTGTATGGATTGACTATGTACTTTGTAGAAAGAACTGTACTGGTATAGCAACATGTGCAGAGGATATGAATGGACTTAGCAAGAAAAGAGAACAAATGCTTCTAAGATAGAGAACTATAATACTAATAATTCATGTTTATTGCAAGTATCAAATAGTGTTTAGGTTGTAATGAATGTTTTGCTAGAACTATTCCTATATAGGAAATAGACTTATAGTGTGTATGTGTACGTGTACGTGTATGTGTATGTATATATATCTATATCTATATATAGACATATATACATACATATACGTATTCGTATAGATATACATATACACTATAAGTCTCCCACATATTTTTATTTTGAAAAATTTCACATAATGGCATTTATCTCTAGCCATATAATATATTTTGGTATGACAATCTCTCTTTATTTTCTTTTTCTCCTAGAGGAGCTCACAAAAAGAGGATTTATCTATTTTATTTATGTCTTTTTAGGCACAACCTTTATTTCTATCCTATTAGGCATAACCAACTCCAACTATTTTCCATGGGCTAATTTATCATGTTATCCTTTTACTTTTTTCCTCATAACATTATCAACTTAATATAATTTCATAATTTAATTTTTGCCAAATAATATTTATATTATAATATTCATTACATGTTAATTAATTTTTTTAATCAAAATTTAAATAAAATAAGTTATATAGTAGTTTCCCCATTTATTTTACATTCCCCCCATCTAAAAAAACATCCATCCTCCTTGGTATACTTTCATAGGCTTACATTCATTTGAACAACATTGGGAAAGAGTTTCTCATATCATCTTCTAACTCCCAAGTAGCTTCCTTAGGTCCAAAGTGCTTCCAGTGCACTTTAACTTAAGCAATGACTCGATTTAGGAGTATAATCTCCCTCTGGTCCAAGATTTGTTGTGGTTCAACTTGGAATTTTCCTTCTAGTTCAACCCCAAGCGATTACTTAAGATGGATCATGTACACTCTTTTTTAACAAATATACATAGAAAATATTATAAACTTTAACATGTGTTGGTAATGCCAATTGATAAGCCACTAGTCCAACTTTGGCCAAAATATCAAAAGGTCCACAAAATTATGGAGCCAGTTTAGGAAAATTTCCCAACTTTAGGGAACTCTTCTTTGGTTTTATTTTGACATAGAAAAATTCTCCCACATTGAATTATTTATGTCTTCTTTTTAGGTCATTGTAACTCTTCTGCCTATCTTGGGAAGCGTTTAAATTCTTCACATCTTTTTTATCATTTCCTCAATTTCTTGCAATTTTCCTAGTCCTAACATAAGTCTATCTTCTAGTTTGCACAAATTCAAGGGAACATGACATCTTCTTTCATTCAAGGCTTCAAAGAGACTCATCCTAAGTAAGGAATAATGCCCATTATTGTAGGAAAAGTCTAATAGGTGCAGGTAATCTTCCCACTTAGTGGGTTGGTTCATGACTTACATATGAAACATGACTTCCAACATCAGATTAACTCTTTCTATTTGTCCATTTGTTTGCAAATTTTATGTAGTACTCAATTTTAACTGTGTTCCTAATCTTACAAACAAAGATTTCCAAAAGTTTGATGTTAATTTTGGATCCTTATCTAATATTACTCATTGTTATTTCATGTAGTTGAAATATTTTTCTCATAAAAACTTATGCCACATGTGCAACCTTATAAGTGGAATATATAGGAATAAAGTGAGCAACCTTGGTTAGTTTTTCCATCACTAGCATAATGGAATTATGTTGTTTTCTTGTTTTGTGTACACTGGTAATAATGTCTAGGGATATCACCTCCCATTTCCACTCTGGGTTTGGTAGGGGATTCAACAATCCTATTAGACGTGGATTCTCTACTTTCACCAGTTGAAATTCCTCACACCTTGTGAGGTATTCGAGTTTGCAACCTACCTTTTCATTTGAGGCCATTAAAAATCCTTTTTAATTGCAAAAAACATTTTTAGGTATCGTGGGTCTGTTGTATATGGTTTTTTGTGGTATTAATCCATAAATAATTGTTTAATTTCATGCTCATTTGGAATGTAATTATTGTTTATGTATGACAACAATCCATTTTTGTTAATTCCATATTGTAAATTCCTTCCTTGCATAGTTTCATTTCTCACCCTGTCTTAAATTATTATTTTATAGTTCTGATCACTTATTGTTGTCCATTTTACTTTTTCTTAAAAATATGTTTTGATTTTACTCACTCCTATTTAAGAAAAGGATCTTGAATACCTACTTAAAGAGTCAACCACCCTATTCTCCTTCCCTTAGATATCGTTTTTATCAAAATCGTATTCGCTCAAGGATGCCATCCACCTAGCCTACATGGTACTTTGGTTGGATTGGTTGAAAAATTATTTCAAACCAATGTGGTCTATTAATAATGTCAATCTCTTACGCATTAGATAGTTAATCCACATTTTAAGGGCATGTATAAAAATTGCTAACTCCAAGTCATAAACAACACATTTTTTTTCATGCACCTTTAATTTGTGGGAAATATGCTATCACATGCCCTTCTTGTGTCAATACTCCCCCTATCCCTTCCAAACTTGCATCAACACACACAAAAACTTCTTTATGTGGGTATGCTCTTTGTAAGATGGGTTCCACTGTCAACAATTGTTTTAGTCTCTCAATGTTGTTATCCTGGCATATTTGAGTCCATTCTAACTTTACTCCGTTCTTCTATAAGGAAGTTATGGGGTGTTCTATTCTTGAAAATGTTTCTATAAATTTGTGGTAATATCCAGTTATTCCAATGAATGATCTTATTTCTTCCATGTCCTTTGGGAGTGGGGAGTCAAGTTTAGATTCTACCTTCTCTAGGTCCGCAATTATGACCTCTTTGGATATAACATGACCAATATATTATATCTTATCTTGGTAGAATTTTCACTTATTGTTTTTTTGATATAATAGATGGTATCAAACACTATTTACAAGTGTTGTTTGATCTCTTCTAATGCCTTAGAGTATACCAGTATGCCATCTATAAAGATCAACAAAAACGTATCCAAAAAATTATTGAACACACTATTTATTAAACACATGAATGTAACAGTTGCATTTGTGAGCCCGGAGGGTAAAACATAATTCTTAATGCTTGTATCACACTTGAAAATATTTCTTGGGAATGATTTCTTCATTATTCTTAAACTAATCATATATAGATTTGAGGTCTACTTTTAAAATTATCATCGCTCCTTTGACTTAATCAAATAAGTCATCAATCTTCAGAAGAGGATAATTTTTTTAATAGTGAAATTTTTTAGTTGAGGGTAATTATTGCATAGTCTAAAGGTTTTTTCCTTCCTTTTAACAAATAGAACTGATGCACCCCATGGTGACAAACTAGGTTTTATATATCCCCTATTAAACATTTTTTGCATTCGCATTTTCAATTCAATAAATTCTAACACACTCATTTGATACAGGGCCTTGGATACGAAAGTTACTCTTGGTATCAAATCTATGGAGAAGTATATCTATCTTTTTGGTGGCAGTACAAAAATGTCATCTGGAAACATGTATGGATAATCTTGAATAACCTCCAATTCAGCCACATATTTACCCACATTGTTTGTTGTTTAATTATCAACTTCGATGGAAAAAAGTTGTCACCCCTTCCTTGCAGCTCGTTTTAATTTATTTTTGTTACCTGTGACATAGAGATAGGAATGTGTATAGCTTTGATGACTTACACTTCTCCATTTCCTATTGTACATGTAACAATTTATTTAAACAATACATAACTAACATGTGTCCCTCTAACCAATCCACCCCTATCAACATGTCATAGAAGCATAAGGGTAATATGTTCAAATTTACAGTGCTCTGAATTCCCTTGAAGGTCACGAGGAAAGTATTTACCAAATTTCTCACCTTCCTTTATATTCCTGTGGCTAGCTAAACTAACCAAAATTTCTTTATTTTTCACATTTAATTTTACATTTTTCTACTACCTTAGCGAAAATTTAACTTAGAATAGCACCAATATCTATCAGTAGAAAAATGTTTTGGTTAGAAATGGTAACTTCAAGTTCCACCATCATGGGATGGTACCCTACTTGACATCCTTACAACATTACATTAATGCATGGCATGCTCCTAGTTACAACTTTTACTATAGAACCTTAATATAATTTCTATAAATTTTGTATACTTTTGTTAGTGTAAGGGAAATTCCTCAATAAATGGGGTTCTCCATAACCTCAACATATCAAGGTTCATTGTCCTTATTGTTGCATCCTTAAACTTTTGTTTGTTTGGTCCTAACATGGGACTAATTTGGTGCCTTGGCTATTTGATTACCATTTTTGTTCTAGTTTCCTCTCTGGTTGCTCCTACCAAACTATTAGACACTATAGGTTTCCCATGCTTTATTCCTTGGTGCATTTTGTCTTTTTTCATATTTGACCAAGACTTCTAAATCATGATTCTTTTATTACTTCATCCATAGTATTTAGATTATCATACTCAACCCTTTCCTTAAAATAAAGTAGGAGGAAATGCATGAAGAATTATAACTTTTCCTTTTCATCCTTATTATAGGGCATGTGGAATAATAAATAGGTAAACTTTGTTACCAATTAAAATATTGACATTTGTATAATTTTACATCATGGAATTCCTTTGCTATGTCATCAAAGTAACACTCACTTAAATAATTCCCTTTGAACAACCTTTGAAATTATTCCTAATCAACCTCCTTTCCTTCTAGATTGTGTATTGTTCTCAGTTCCTCCCACCATAAGGAGGCTTTCCCTGTAACTAATATGTGGAAAATTTGGCCATTTTTTCCTATGAGTAATCATATACTTGGAAATATCTATTAATATTCAATAAACATGCTTCAATTTCTTCCTTTGTTTCCCTATCAAAAGTTGGGGTATGACTTTTTGAAATTATTCAAGAATCTCTATCTTTGGCTTCTTCCCTGCCTTCACCTACATTTTGGAGGAGTTGTGCTCCTTTGATTCAACAATTTTCTCCTCTTTTCTTTTTGCTACTTCCTTTGCAATCTTACATTGGGAAATTTCCCCTCGATTTTCTTCATCCCTTATTGTTTTGAACAATTTTCCCTATTCTACACCGATTTTAAGTATTTTCTTGTTCCCTACATGCAAAACTATTAGCTCAGTCTACAAATTTCTCATCATATCCAATAGTTCTATATTAAGATTTTGTGCTTTCTACCATAGGTGTACATATATTTCCTCCTCTAACACAACTTGTAACATCTTTCCAATATGTGTATCCTATAGTTCATCCATTTTGCTTAACCCACATAGATCCTTTACCACTCACTCTCCCTTATTTTTGTAAATCCACAATCATTCAATATTTAGCTAGAACATAGTCAATTAAAAGGCTGCAATTTTACAACTTGGGTTTGATACCACTTGCAGAATCCCTCCCTTCAAAAGATAATTTACCACGATCAATTCCATAAATAGATACAATAAATTCGTTTTATTAACACTCCATATTTACATGCCTCTTATTACACATTGGTACAATCCTTTTTACCATTTATCTCATTGAATCGATCGAGTTTTTGATTGAGTTTTCTTCCACATGTAGTGTGAGAATTTCTCCATACAATATAAGTTGTATGCAATTTAAAATGTTCTAGAAAATCATTACAATGTGCAAAAAGAACTACATGATTCCTACTTTTGTGCTATAACTAGATAAGGAATTTTGGAAAAGCATATATTAGCAAACATAATACATGGGAGTGACTTTCCTTTTTCTGCTATAGCCTTGAACTATAAACTCATTATTTTTATATCTACATACGAAGGATATTACTATATATCAAGGTGTTTACTCAAATTCATGCCAAGCAGATTGACATTGTCATAACTCCTTTCATAATGAAGATGGAATCCTTTTTGAGCTAGCACTAAGTTACCTCAGAGGGCTAAATATCTTGGGTTAGGGCCCAATCCAAGTAGCCAAGCTTCTCTTTACTCGTATTTGTATGCTTACTTCAGTTTGTAGATTAATTTGCTGTTAGTGTATTTCTTTCATGGTTAAGAATAGGTTGCTTTTAATGATTTAGTAGTTTGCTTCCAATTGTGCTTTCTGAAGTAGGTTGAGCAGCAATCGGAAAAGATTCAGAAGGCTACCAATAGTGCCTTGGCCTCTCTTCCTCCCTCTTGGACCATGATTTGAGGCAAAGACCCTCTTGCTGCCCCAAAAACACAGATTTTCCTCATTCATAGGACTTCTAGTGTTTGTAATTTTTAGTAGGTTAATAGTCCAGTTTTGCTTTGCTTTAGATATTCCTTACCATGTTCACTTCCTGATTTGCAATAGTTATTTCCTTCTTTCCTTGCTTGCAACATTTCTCAGCATTTCCTTTCATAGGTCCTAGTTTAGATCATTTTAATGCAAAACACTGTTTTTCCTAAATGCACTCATTTCATTGTTTGCTTGATCTTATTGGTTAACTATCAGTTCCTTTGCAATAGATCTCTTCCAATAGTAAGCTAGCTTATCAACAATCACATCCTCCATCTGATCCATGCCCTATAGGTCCTCCCAAACCTCACCTCAATTCTGCCTTAGTTTCCTACATTTTTCATATAACTTCTCCCTCTCTCTTTGAGCAAACACAATCATCTTTATCTCTCCTAGTGGTTCATGGTAGACCTTAGGCACCCTAACACCTTGCCCCAACATTCTTCCACCTTTTCCATCCACTCTCACACCCTCAAAATAGCGGAAATTTCTCTCGGCCTCCTCTTGTAGGCCTCCTGTAGTTTCCATGTGTCCTCCTATAGTTTTTACTGTAGGCTTCCTTTTGAAGGCCAAGTGTGGGAAAAGCATCCATAAGGCCACTTAAGACCTCCTAGGACCCATCCACGCCATCTTCCATCCTTCCAAGCTCTAAAACCACCCTTTAACACCACCTGTTCACTGCCACACTCACACACAATAAATTAGATGCATGTCAAATTCACATAAAAACACATAAAAATCCAAAAATATGTTTTTTTTTCTTATTTAATTCCAGAAATAGCATGGTTATATGTTGTTTTCTTTCTTGAGAGGTAATGGCATTTCTTTCATGGTTTTCATAGTGTTTTTGGCAAAAGTAGAATTAGCTTGTTAATTAGGGTTTCCTAGGTCTTGCTTTACATTCCAACCTTTTTTTCCTTTCTGCAATTAGAATAGCTTATGTAGAGTAATATTTCTTTCTTTCATCACACATAAAGCTTCTTCTGAGATCTATAGAAGCTGGCTTGAGCTCCTAGTGATATTGCGCTAGCTGACCAAGTGACAACCTGCAATAAGAACTAGTACTTGTGCATACAACATTGACGCTTCCAGGTTTGTTACGAACTATCAAGTTGATAAAAGTAAAGTTGGCAGCCCAGGAGTTGCATCATTCTTGCTGCAATACTAGCGCTCACCAGAGCCGAAGAAAGACATGAGAAAGTGGTGTGAGTTCCATAAGAGCTCCACTCACAACAAAAGTGAGTGTTGGCTAAGCTGAAGGCTTCTGAATCAGATGCATGTTCTGACTTTGAGTCAAAACCCGACAAGGGGAATGATAAAGGGAAGAATATTATTGATGCAGAGCCCAATTGCATTGTTGCCACCATGAATATTTAGAGGGAGGAATCTTAATATCAAGGGGAGGAGGGGCACCTCTTCCACTCTTAGATGTGGGTAAAGGGTTCCTCGCTACAGTTCATTGTCAACAGTGGGAGCCAAAAGAACCTCATTTTAGCATAGGTCATGAAGCAGTTGGGCTTACCGACCACAACAAGCCAACAACCATACACCATAGGGTCGCTTCACCAAGGATGGGATCTTCGTGTCAACCAATTGTGTTACCTTCCATACATCATCAAGCCCTTCACGGATGAGGTATCATGTGACGTTGCTCCTCTTGATGTTTGTGATGTATTATTAGGCCAATTGTACTTAAGGAAGTGACATGTTGTGTATGAGTCAAGGCCTCACACTGTTATTGTTACATTGGGAAATATGTTGTACAAGATACCAAAGGTAGCACCACCTACTACCGTCTCTTTGGTTACTGTAAAACAATGCAATAAGCTCATTTCCAAAATTGGGAAATTTGTATTCGTGATGATATGCCCTCAAGGAAAGAAGAAGATGGTGGCTACAACCTCCAAATAGGGCCCCTCTGCGCAGAAGCAATAGATGGACAAGTTCGTGGAGAAGTATGAGGACATCTTCAACTTCCCTGCAAGGGTGCCTATGCACTGTTAGGTCAAGCACTCCATTGATTTGACCCTAGGTATGCCCTTGCCTAATGGACCAATCTATCAGTGATTTGTTATGGAGAATGATGAAATCAAGAGGAAGATTCAGGAGCTACCATAGAAAGGTCACATCCGGCTGATTTCATCACCTTGTGGGAGCCCAATTGTGTTGGTACAACAAAAGGATGGGATTTGGTGACTCTTTATTGACTATCAGATGATGAACAAGATCATTGTGTGGAATAGGTACATGATCCCACATATTGATGACCTTCTGAACAAACTCAAGGGGGCCAAATATTTTAGCAAGATTGACTTGAAGTCTAGATATCACCAGGTACCAATCGAACCCTCTAATGTGTGGAAGACTACCTTTAAAGCCAAGGAGGGCATTTTCGAATGCATGGTTATGGCATTCGGGTTTACAAAATCTCCTGCAACCTTCATGAGGCTGATGGATGACATTTTGTGGCCATTCACCAACTCGTTTATAGTGGTATACTTGGATGACATCCTGATCTTTAGCCAGTGCTGGGAAGAGCACCCCCACCACATCCGATAGTTTCTCCAAACACTGCAACAACAAAATCTGTGTGCTGATTTGGAGAAATGCACTTTTGGCATGACCCAGGTTTATTATCTGGGATGCATTATTAATGAATGGGGGGTGCATGTCGATCCAACAAAGATCCAATTCATTTAGGATTGACCAGCCCCAACCACTCTGATAGAGATTTGCAGCTTTTTTGGTCTTTCCAATTTCCACCACAGGTTCGTGTTGAGGTTCTGTCATATCACTTCTCCCTTGAGTCAAGTCACCAAGGGAGGAGTGAAAGAAAACTTATTTTGGTCTAAAAGTCCACAAAATGCGTTCCTAGAGTTGAAACATCGCCTCTGCTCTGCACCAGTGCTCACATTACTAGACTTGCAACAACCATTTGAGATCGAGACATAAGCATCTGACTATGCTATTAGGGCAGTCCTTACTCAACAGGGGCATCTACTAGCATATCATAGTGAGACACTTTCAGATATAGTTTAGAAGTATCCCACTTATGAAAAGGATATGTATTCCATTGTGTAGGTCTGCCAACAATGTAAGCATTATAGTTTGGGGAAGGAAATGGTCATCCACACAAACCAACGATCCCTGCAGTTTATATAGATGCAAGGGATGTTGTAGAATGATCGCCATCATATATGGTCCACATACCTGCAACAATTCCATTTGAATATAAAGTACAAGAAGGGCAACACCAATAATGTTGCAGACTGCTTCAGCCAACCACCGATCATGGCATTAACCACTGTGCTCAACTCTTATGGGCACGAGACTTTTGATTGATGACTTCTCTATAAAAGTGACCCAGAATTCGGAAACGCATACGCTCTTGGAGGGTCAGTAAGTTCTAGATTTTCACCTCCAAGATGCATTGTTATGCCACCTAAGAAATCTTTGTGTTCCTTCAAGCGAGAGTGCCAAGATGATTTGGGAGGCACACTACAGTCGAGTTGTTGGGAATTTTGGGGTCGCGAAAACAGTGGCAATAGTGTAGAAGTACTTATATTGGCTGAATCTTCGACATGATGTCGGGAAGTACATCAAATCATGCACTTCCTACACTATTGCCAAACTGACCTTCAAGAAGAAAGCCCTCTATACTGCGCTGCCTACCTGTATTCAACCTTGGGAATCCATCTCCATGGATTACATGTCTAGCCTTATTTCTACTAAGCATGGAAACGACTGCATTTTTATGGTCATCGATAGATTCTCAAAGATGACCATTATGGTAACTGCAAGAAGAATATCATAGTAGAAGCCACTGTTAAACTCTTATTTGAACAAGTGTGAGTACAATCTAGGATCCCACATTCTATCATCTTAGATCAAGACAACATGTTCCTCAGTAAATTTTGGTCTAGTCTTTGGTCAATGATGGATAACAAGCTCACTAGGTCCACAACTTTCCGTTCCCAATTTGGTGGCCACACAGAGGTCGTTAATTGGGTGATCATACACATTCTGCACATATACAACTCAAATAATCCATGCAAGGGATGAGAGCCTCCCCTATGTCCAACACAGCCATAACTGGGCTCTCCACAACTCAACTGGCCATAACCCCTTTTAGGTGGGCTTGGGATTCCAGCCATTATGTCCCATTGATGTGGCCATACCATTTTCAGCTGCTCAAGAAGATTTGGCTCATGTCCAGTCTGAAGATGACAAGGTAAAAAACTTCATTGAACACGTCTTCGAACAGGTCCATGACATTCTGGAGAGATCAAATATCAAGTACAAGAAATGACGTGATAAACATTGGGTGCCACACAAGTTTTAGGTGGGCGACAAAGTCTAGTTGCATTTGAAGAAGGAATGCCTTACTAAAGCCTATTAGAAACTCAAACCACTCCAATATGGTCCTTACACCAATACCAAGGTTGTGGGAGACAATGAGTTTGAGCTCATCATTCCCCCATTCCTTGGCTTGCACCCAGTTTTCAATGTGGACCGCCTTCAACCATACTTCCCACCATTGCTGGACACATTAGACGTTGTAGAACAAGTCACAACTATAGAGTTAATTCCAAACTACATGGAACAAGCCACAACTGATCAGATCATGGACACACAGATCACGAACACCTGACAACAAAGAATCCAACTATATCGAGTTATCAAAGCAGACCAACTCCTTCACCAGGGCAAGCGGCTCACGAGGGACCAAGTTCACGAGAAGTTTTCTCATCTCATGGAGGAACTTAACACAATGGGGACCATTGCTTCGTAAGGAAGGAGGAATGACCCAAGCAGATATTGGTAGCCACCTGCCTATTCCAATTGGAACCCCACCACTATTTCTTTCAGTTTTTAAGTTTCCTTAATCGTAGCACAATTTACTATTTTTGGCAGTTTTTTGAGTCCTGAACTTCTGGAGCCGTTTTGAGGCCTTAAACAACGTTTTTTTTGGGAAAATCACTAGTAGGGAATATAATTTGTAAACATGGTACTCACTCAGCAGTTGTAGTCCTTGGATGGATATTTCCAATGAGTTATCATATGTGTCAAATAGAGATCGTATGCCAAAGTTATGAGCCCACGAAGTTGATCTACTAATTTACCCCAACGGGGCCCATAGTTTGGCATTTTCATCTCGTAGGCTTATGTTTTTGGATGTTTGGGGTTTTATATTGTTTCTTAATAATAAATATGCCCTCAATTCTCATTGTAATACAGTTTAGAGACATGTAGCTGCAACATCTCTTCTCAAAGATAAGCTACAATCACTTGAGCTAGTTTTATTTTCATTCTATTTGTAAGCATATTTTAGTATTTGATATTAATGAAATGAAGTGTTATTCCTACTACATATTTGTATTTATGTTTATATCTGTAATTTGTTGCATTCTTGTTTAAATTCGAATCAAAGATCTCTAGATGAACATTGAGTTTGGAGACTATAGAAGGTATAATGCAACTGGGATTGGTACAGTCACACCTTTCAGAGGGAGTCAGGCTCCCATCTTAGACATAAGGATGTAATGTTTGTTCCAAGTCTAAAGAATAATATTTTCTTTGTTGCAGTTTTGGAAGACTGTGGTTATGATGTGATATTCACCAAAGGAAAGGAATTCGTGATACACATATCCACGAGACAGGTGAAGCAAATCAAGGTCTGAGCCAGAACTAGTATGCAATTTAGGTAGAAGATGCATGAAAAGCCTTTAGGAGCAAGGAAGAGACTAGAGATCTAATGGTTGAGAGGGAGTGTGTTAGACCTCTCAACATGCAGCCTCAAAAGAAGTCTCAAGTAGTTGCAGAGCAGCCACAAATGGAGAAGTAGACAAGAGGCAAAGTTGAGACATCCACTGAAGTAGAGACCGCTAATAGGGGGATAGTTTGAGCCAAGTGGTAAAAAGGAGAACATGCAACCATACCTCTAGGTGTTAGGTGGGGCGATGTGAAACCCTAGTCAAAGAGTTGCAGAAATTCAGACAAGGTCCATTGAGGTGTTTTCTTCATGGATCATTACCTTGTTATGGGGGTCCATAGTATTCAGTAGCAGGAGGATCAATGTTAGTCATATATTGAGGAGTGCAAAGGAGTGTTGATAGCAGAGTAGGAGGCTCAGTAGCACACTTATCAGCAACACATTTTTCCCAGTAGATAGTTGTAGACACAGTTGATTCAACCTTTTTTTGGATGCCTCCTAGTTACAATCACAATAATAACAGTGAGCGATTGCATGCAATACATTCCAAAGGTGCTAGATGAAGGTAGTTTAGAATTTCTTTCTTGTTGAGAGGGAGTTTTGAAAATGCAAAAAAAGTCTCAATTTGATTTTTGCCTTAATTAAATTGAGGAAATTCAAAATTCCATACCAGCAGAGAACTTGGAGGAGTTAACTGAGGTGACATGGCACTTTTCACTAAGTTACAAACACTCAATTCAAGATAATGAGTTGAGGTTCATTTTACTTGTGTTGATTCCTAAAAATATGAGTCTAGCTCTATTAATTCACATTAGGGGCATGAAGTTTAGTTGTGTGTGATGGATTCCTAAATCCTAGGAGCTAGGTTGAGTTAATTTTAGTTGAAGGAATTTAATTAAGATAAATTAAGATATGGTTAGTTAAACTAGCTCTAAGTATTGGAAGAACAAGTGGAAGGTCAAGTTGCGGGAGTGTGACTTCAACCACACTCAGTGATCATCCAAACAACTGATAAATCAACCTAAATTAGCTCATGCATGCAAAGAATTTGAGTTACCCAGTTGAGATGGATATTTCAAGGTAGTGCACTATTAGCTGTAGACTATTTGAATGTGTACAAGTGGTGCAGGCAACCATAGAATTAACCTACAGGAATCGTGCAATCGAGATGGGGCAATTTCATAATTAATAGAGGCCTAATTTCAAAGGGAATAATGCAAGGATTTAGGAGCTTGGAGGGCTTGAATACTAGCTAAGTATTGGCGAGGTTCAATAAGTCTAGTAGAGGGTAAAACATGTGGGTGCTCGTTGTGCTCAATCTTGAGCAAGCATATTGTATTCATCTAGATTCTTTGATTAATGCAATACATATAGAAAGGGGTTTTGAGCAGTTTCTTTCCCTTAGATAAATATCTATGCATGTGTGATGTTTCCTTTTGCATGTAAATGATTCTTGTTTGAGATGGTGAATTAACTTCTGTAGATGAGTAGAGTAGCTTCAAGCCTTGTGATTTAGCACATTTCATCAACAATATTGAATCTATACATTAATTTTGTGCAATATCTTTCCAACGAGCTATCATGCGTGCCAAATAGAGTTTGTATGCCAAAATTACAACATCAAGAAATTTAAATTCTAACTTGCCACATCGAGGCCCATAAGCCTTTGGCGCTTCATCTCTTAGGGTTAGGTTTTTTGACGTTTATGGTTTCTAACTGCTTCATCATAAAAAGACCTCCAAGCCTCATTGTAACATACTTTAGTAAAGGTGTGTAGCTGTCACATCTCTTCTTAGAGATACACTATCACCATTCGAGCTACTTTTCTTTCATCTACATGTACTACATATTTTCAAATTTTTCCATTCATTAATCTAAGTTACGTTCCAATGCATCTTTGTGTGTTAGTTATAAATCTATATGTCATTTCATTCCTTTCATAAATTTGGATTAATTAGTAAGCAAGTATATGATTTTTTGTAGTGATCCTTGAAGAATTGTTAACTTAGTATCTCCATGGATGGAGTGTGTATGTAGTTAAGTGAGATGATGGTTTAAGGTTGATGAGGCAATGTGTACCCATATCAAGTTCATGGTAATCTTAAAACCACATTGTATTGTATGGTTGTGGTAATATAAAATTGCTTGTATGTGAATTTTGTGGTTATCTAGACACTGCTTGGTGTGATGATTTGTCGTCATCCAAAACTATTTGATTTATTGATCATGGCAAGTAGAAACCACATGAAGATGTGATGAAGAAATGAAAGTTTGCTAGAGATAGGGAACATATGGACATGGATTTCTGTAGATTTTTTTGTTCCTTGGGAGTCTCATGCAAAAGCATAGGGAGAATGATTGAGGGTAAGCTGATAAAACACAAATCATGGTTGAAGTAGGTCAATAAAACCTAGAGCACGGTTACGGGTAAGGTGAGAAAACCTTGAATAATGATGACATGGTGGGAATTAACGGTAGAAATATAGGGATGAAGATATGACGGTTGAATGAACCATGTATACAGAGGGACATTTCAGTAGATTTGGGGTTGCAGTATCTATTTACTCATACATTTTGTCGTATGGTTGCTTCTTTATATGGATATCAACATATTGGTAATGTTTGCAAATTCCATGTTGGACCACACATAGAATTTGTTAATCAAGAGTTGTTTCAATTCAAATAGGATTATGTTGCAAAGGAGAAAATATTGGTGAATACCTCAGTTTATTGAGATCAAGACAAGAGTTATTAAGGATGAGTATTAGAGTATGTAACTCCTACTTGTCTTAGGTGTGATCATTATTTCGAGAAGGAATCTCTTGGAAGTGTTTAGTGGTTGTTGAAACTAGTTAGATGTAATATTCCCTCTAACAATATCTTTCTAGATTGGTGTGATATGCAATTAAGATAGTTTTTCTATCTTAAAATAAAATCATTATATTCATATATATATCATTACTAATGTAAATTTATGTTTTTGTAAAATTTTTAGTTTAAATTTCAATTTTAGTACAATTAATATGTACATAACATCAATATATGAAGTAAAGTGCACCAAAGTAAACCAATTGTGGTTAGCGTTCCATGTGTTCATCTTAAAAGCTCAATTCTAGATGATAGGAATAGCAAGAAACATCTTTTAAAAATCTCAATCAAATAATGACCTATTAAAAAATTATACTCAGAATTCCCAAAGGTTCGTTGGAAAAATTAAATTATATCTAACTAATGATATCTATCTGCTTGATTTAATAAATGCCCCTATAATTGTTATTTTGCTAGTTTCTTTTTAAAAACATGTCGCGTACAATGTCACATTCTAGGCGTGCTTCCATGCAAGGGTTAAATTTGACACCTGTGTATACTTGTATTTGGCATTTTTACACGTAAAAAACCTTCTATTTCAAAATATCCATGTCGTTTGTAACTTGACAATAATTTTTCAAAACATCAATATGATGGACATATTAAAAAATGAAAAGTTTTAATATATATATATATATCCTTGAGCTAAAGAATCAACTTACTGTGGTTAAAATTTAAACATGAACGGTTAGACTCGAGACTCGGAGAGTGAATCATTGTGATTCGTGATTCATTAATATCATATTTAATGATCCTTGGATCCGTATCACAACTTCGCAAGTTACAACTATCAAGGCGAATTCATAAATGTCAACTTCCAGTTTTCAAGGGGTAACTGGCATAGAAATTAATCTTGTTAATGACTTCCGAGCTACCCACTTTCCAGTTATGTTATGAACTTATGGTGATTCGCTTGCAAGTTGCAACTTCCAACTCCAAGTGCCATATTCCAATCAACTTTAAGTTACTGTTGAATGTGAATTCCATGAGGAGTAGGGGCATAGGCAAACTCTGCAAAGTTTAGAACTTCGAATGCTACATAACCTAGAATTCAGTTGACCAAGTGACTGATAGCCATAGAAAGTATTTTGCACTACTTATATTTGAGAGGGATGCTCTGCTCCTCTATTCGTTTTTTTATCAAGCAGTAGTGTTTTATATTTTTATTTTTTAATAAATTGGATCTTTCTCTATCTTCCTTGGCTTTGTGTATTTTGATTGTGGTTTTATTATTCTGTGATGGGTGCATTATGTTTGTCACAACATTGATACATTAATAGAGAAAGAAACCCTAGAACCTGACCATCTAAAAAATATATGAACGCTTGGATAACAATTTCTTGCTATCAGATTTACCCTCACGCCTAGCTTTAAGGACTTGCGGCTCAAATTGATGAAAGCGAGTATATATGTGCCATGAAAAAGTTTATATATATATAAGATGCAATGGAATGTGTGATACACTTTAGAGGGAAAGCCAAGGGATATTTGAAAATTATAATAAAATTATTACAACTATAATTCTTGTTTTTGACGTATACACCATAGCCATACATTCAATATTAAACATTGATAATTCTCAAACCCTCTCTAAGGGAAATGAAAAGAAATCTTAATTCAATTTAGTGAATAGAACCTGAGCAATGTTAAGGAAACCTAAAAGAAGAATTCACAAGAGTATGCTGATTTGAAGAAGGAGCATATTATACTGACAACAGACTTGGCATCTAGCGAACCTGTACAAAGAAAAACAAAAATAAAAAAATTGTTAGGGTTTCTACAATTTCAGGAAAATAAATCACACTTGTAAAATTTTGTAGCTAAGATAAAAGAAAACCAATAAGAAGAAGACCTAGAGGATCATAATTCCTCCTCAATAGCCATAATACCTTATTGGAGTCAATATAAAGATTAGATAGAGTAATGGTATTTTGAAGAATTGTTGGAAGTTGGGAAAGGAATTTACCCATGTGATCATTAGCCACTAGTTATATTTTACAATATTTTTAACGAATGAACTCATATTTCTCATGAAATTATTCTAAATGGAGATAGGTGGACTGAACTCATATTTACCGTGCAATTATTCTAAATGGAGATAGGCGGAGATTGGTAACACTGTGTGATATCATACTATTTTTTTTATTTTAAAATTATATTCCTTTTATCTTTAAATTTTGATGTACAGATCAAGAGGGGTAGACAGTTTTTTGGAAATGTCTGTGCTGAATTTTCAAGTGACAAGTCTCACATTTACAAAACACCAGTCCTGCAACCCAGTATTAGTTTGAGGATTTACCTTTTTCATTGAACCTTTTAAGCCAAACTGTCTTCCACACCAAGTTCCAGTGATTTCTGTTTATAATTTTTACTATTTTATGTTTATATAGTTTCTTGCTCTTTAGTTATTTGAATTTGTTTATTTAGGTGTTAGTTTTACTATTTTTTGGTTATATTTTTTTAAATAGAAATAGAAATTTTCATTATTTAAAGGGATTTTTTATATACATAAATTAATTATTTTAAAATTTATATTTTTGGAGATATAAATTGATTATCTTAAATCAAATGTTCCAGGTTGATTTATTTTCAATATTTAATAGAAATTTAAAATGACGATTTATAGGTTGTCCTCATACTTTTTGTTGGCATTTCAAAACAATTCAAAAATAGTTAAATTTGTTGTTTTGATTTTGGCCACAACAGGGCAACGACCATAATTCTGCAAATTTTTTAGTGTAGCAGTAGTGAGAAAAACTTACTTTGTGGGCAAATTGTACAAGTGTTTAAGGAGTAAGTCAATTCATATATATATGAGTGTGTGTGTGTGAGAAAAATTTGTATTTATATATGGCTTTAATAAAATTTAAACCAAATAAAAAATTTGTGTTTTTTTTCAAAAATTTGAATATGTCCACTTTGAACTCCAAGAAATAGCGGTGTTGAAATCACAATTATTAAATGTTAATAGAAGATGTATTTAAGCTAAAACATTAACTTTTGTGCATGTACAAATGATTGAAATAGATAGAAAAAATAGACAATTTATTGTAAATATTGAAAAAAGGTTGACCTAAAGAAATTATTAAATATTATAAATAATTAACAGATATATTATTAAACATCATAAAGAATAAATAGGTATATTCCCTGGTTAATATCCTTTCTTGAAATCACTCCAAGATTATTTTTTTAATATGGCTTTAGTTGATGAAATGAAATTCATATATACTAAATAATTTATTTTTAATATATAGGTATTATATATCAAAAATGTCTTCAAGAAAAGGGAATCAACTTTCTATCAAAAAATTCTTTGGATGGTCTACTACATCTTAAGCTTCATTGCCCAATAAAGAAGATCATGATTCTCATCTAAATGAAGATTTAGATGTGTTGGGGCATAATGAAGAATATGATATATTGGAGCATAATGAAGAAAGTGATGAAGAATTTCATGACGGAGAACCTAGCACCCAAAAGAAAAGAAAAATGAAAGTAAAGCGAGAGCTTCGTGATCAGTGGAAAGCTAAGTATAAGTGGTTGACAGAGACAAAGCATGAAGGAAAAATAGTTACGAAATGCATCTATTGTGAAATGCATAAGGCAATGGAGCCATGGGGAATTGGGACTGGTTGCTCTACATTGCAGCATGATTCTATAGTTGTTCATACTAGCTCAAGCATTCATAAACTCTCACAGGAAAATTGGATATGTAGAAATGAGAAGAAGGCGAAGTCTATTACAGAACACATTGCATGCATTGATAATATGAACAAAGAAAGAGTCATCACTAGTATAAAAATTAGTATATTGGATGGTGGAAGAGGATCTACCACTCTCAAAATATGAGTCTCTTTGTTTGTTTACAATGTTCTTACACACACCAAATATGCCAAAGAATAGAGATTATACATCATATACAAATCATATGGTTGCAAAAGAATTCCTTTTTTCTATATGTCAATATCTTGAAGAGCTACAACTTCCCAAAATGCTAGATAGCCCTTTTTTTCATTGATGTTTGATGAAAGTACAAGCCGTAGTTTAGAAAAACATCCTGTGGTTTATGCCACGTTTTTAAACTCAAAAGGATTGGGTCCTCCAATTTCATAGTTTTTAAAGATGATAAATGTTTGCAATGGAAAAGGGAAAACAACTTATCTACAATCAAACATTTAATGGAATCAAAGGGTCTTTCAAAATAAAGATTGATAGGAGTTTCCACAGATGGCACTTCTTCAATGGTTGCTAATGAAAATAGTTTTATTACTTTCTTGAAGAAATATGTACCTAATCTTGTAGGTTTTCATTGCATTGATCATCGTGAAGCTTTAGCTGCATCACATGCTTCAAAAAAAATACCTAAATTATTATTTTTTGAGAAATTAGAAAATAAGGTATATTCTTGGGTGCAAAATTCTACAAAAAGAAATAGTCAATTTATTGTTGTACAGGAACTTATGCAACTTCAAACTCTTCAAGCTCTTCAAATCCATGAAGTTATATGTGTTTCAAGGGGACAAGTCATTGAAAGACTTGTTGTACTTATGCCTCCCATATTAACATTGTGGAAAAATGAAAAAAAAAAACTTATGGTATGATAAGGCAAGAATATTTTCAGTACAATTTTGTTTACATATGAGTTGAACAAGAAATTCCAAGAAGAGTACATTGATGTCAACTCTTTAGGGGCAGTCATAGATGTCACGATAAACACTTTGAAAAGGTGGTTTCTAAGAAGCGACACATTTGGAGATGGCACATGTTATTTATCTAAATTTATAGATGCCTCTAAATTTGGCTTTCTATAAATTTGTGATAAGGATGGGCTTGTTCACAAGCATGAATTACGATTTGTAACAATTCCACATGCGTATGTTGATTTTGTTGATGTATTGGAGGTTCAATAGAAAGTTGCAAACAACTTGCAAAATATTATGCTCAAGCTCTCGTAGAGAATTTGAACGAAAGATTCCGTGATCTTGAATTTTTCAAGTTAGCAAGGTTGTTTAGCTCTTGCCATTATTTAGAGGATGTTCATGGTAGAGAACGAAATTCAAAGCGTTGGCTCGAAAAGATTTTTCAAGACTTACAACATCCTTATTATCAAAGTGAAGAAAAAAAACTACATTTGATTTTGAGGCTTGTTTGAAAGAGTTGCATCTATTTGTTGACACTCTTCATGTTAATTGCAAAGGATCGTCCATGAAAAATGCATGGAGGATTTTTTATGTTAAAGGGTTGCATACAAATTTTCCTAACATGTCAAAATTATGGCAGGCAATACTTACTATTCATGCAAGTACACTTGCTTGTGAGAGAGGATTCTCGAGACAAAACATAATAAAGGATGTCTAAAGAACAAAGCTATCATTAGTTGCATTGGATGCCTTGATGTGAGTGTCTCTAATCGGGCTTGATTCATCGATGGTGGAATGAGATAGGGTATATGACATCTCGAAAGATGCTAAAGAAAGAATAATCTTAAATATTTAAAGCTTTTGCTTTGACAATTACCTCTTTTGGTGAAACTATCTAAAATTTAGTTTGTGTACATGTTAATATTGAATTTACTTTTTGAACATTTACATAGTTCATGCACATTTTGCTTTTGGTTTGAAACTTATTTCACAACTATTGTTCTTTTAATGAGATTAACATGGTAGTGACTTAAATGGAAAACATGGTATGTGTGTTTCAATTTCTGTTAACTGAATTATTTTTGTCAAATGTGTTGCAACAATATTTACATTCATTATTTTCATTTGAGAGTAATTATGAATATATGTTTTTTTCACTTTATAATATTAATTTTTGTTGTTTTTATAAGTATTTTCCATCTATTTTATCACTATTTCCATCTTTCAAAAAAAGGCACAACATTTCAATTCCTTGGAAAATTTGCATAAAAGTTTGATCAACAGGGCTCAAAAGAAAGTGTAGAGAGTTGAGTGCACTGATACAACAAAAAATGAAAATTTTGTAACAATTATAAGTACAATTTGAAATTAGATAAAATTTATACAAATAAATATTAAAAGTCAATTGATGAGCAATTTAAAAATGAAAGTCGTCATAAAAAAATTCCTTGACTGGTAAAGTCACCTGTCAAATTTAATCCCTACTTCCATGGAAGCATTTTTAGGACAATGGTCTATTTGCAAACAGATTCTAACATTTATGGGAAATTATTGTCCATTCATTGTTCTGTACACCCTGGCCCTTGTCCTTGGTAGACGTATTTACACGCAAAAGGGCGTGAGCCACACTTTGGCATAACGAGTCAAATAGATCGTTTAGACGCGTATTGTCTCCCAGACTCCAAAGATTCGGATGGGGATAATAACGGTTTGAGATAGCTAATTCGCATTTACAAGCAGCTGGGAGTGAATAACACATTGCCATAACGACTCCAACAGATGGCATAGACGCGTTTTGTCTGCCATACTCCAAAAGATTCGGATGGGTATAATAGCGATTTCACAAAGCCAATCCTCGTATAGATGTGAAACATTTTATTAAAATGGGTTTCAAAATATGGAGTAATATTGAAGGGTGATGCATTCATATCTCATTACATATAATAAAATATTTAATGTTTTGGAATTCTATGAGTTTTCTGATTGGGCTCTTTCTAACGGTAAGGAAGAATCAAATTTTGAAATATGCAAATTTCTTTCATAACACAAAATTGAAGTAAAAAGAGATTGCTTTCAACTTTACTTAAACGGATTTAAATAATTAATTTGATTTAAATTGATTTTCAATATTATTATTTATATTTATTTCATATTTTATTATATATTAATTTTAAAGGTAATAGTGTGATTTTATTTGTGTGTTAGTGGAGTTGACACATCTTTATTTAAAATAAAAATAAAATATTGTTAAATACAAACTATGTATTTATTTGGTTAGTTTTAATTGAAAATATTATAAAACATCCATAATCTTACTTTCATTGTGTGTTTGTTCTATCATTAATTACAACTCACTTGTGGTAAAAATATTTCACTCTCACATATCAATTTTAACAAAAGATAAAGTATTAGAAGTGAAATAATCTTATATTTTACTTTAGTATTGAAAAAAAGATATATATTTTTATTATTTTAAAATATCTCAATACAAAATCAAAAGATTATTTAAATAACCATATTAATTAAAATAAATTATTTTAAATAATCATGTTAATTAATTTATCTTAAATTATCATTTCTATATATAAATAATAAACCATAACATTCAATAACTATAATTAAAATTACTAAAATTTAAAAAAATTTCAAATTAAATTATATATTATGGGGTAAAAACATAGTTTATATTTTAAATATAATTAGGAGGGGGAGGGGGGGGGGTCGCGCGCTATATTAATTCAAATCACAGACCTAGCAACGGATGACGCAAATCTTTATAATGCACCTCAAACAAATTAATTTATCAATGCTTGTTAGGTACTAATTTTATTAAAACCAGATCATTTCAAATTTTGCAATTATCTGGAAAAAAAAATATCAAACAATTGTCAAACTCCTCTCAGGCAGATTTTGAAATATTGCCAGAAACTGCACGGTCTTGTCGTCCATAATCCAGAGGTTCGGTTGGGGATACTAATCAATCTTATGGTGGGCAAATTCATGCGTGGATGACACTTTCTGAATCAAACCATGTTTCTTACGACTCCTCATGCCGTGTTGGCATAGAATTGAACCTGGTTATCTCATTTCTTGCTTATTGGGCACGCATCTTTTTCTTCTAAGTGGGATTTTTCCAAGTTGTACTGCGAACCTTCTTTCCCTTTATACTTTTAAATAATTAAGTGAAAATAAATTTTATCGAATTAATCTAATAATGTCGGTTACTAATATAAGATAAGTTATTGTTTCATAATATCAGTTATTAATTATAGTGATTCAAGCTAAACCAGGTGTATAACTAATTAGTAGTGGTAAGAGAGAATATTTTCACTACTGTCAAATGCTTCTATATTTTGCGCTATTAACCTTTAAAATATTAATTTATAATTTAATTAATAATTAGAATATATATCATTGTAGAATTAAATTTAATTTATTTTACCTAACTATATAATTTAAAATATAATTTATTTTTTTTAAAATTCAGGATATATAACCAATTAATAATAAAATATTTTTCTCATATTAAAAATAAGAAATTAAAAATTATCTAAAAACAATATTTTTTATTTATATACAAAATTATAATTTTTCAAAATAATATTAATATTAAAATAATTATCAAAACATTATCACCTCACAAATAAATATAAAATCACTACAAACAATAATTGAATTTATATATAATAAAAATTAAAATTAACATATAATTCAAATGAAAACTATCACAATTCGCATCATTCTATCTACTATATATCTATATATATATATATGAATGAAGAAAGACATAAAAGGAAAAAGTAACCCTCAATATATATGTAACGTCCTTAGTTCATTATTAATTTTATATTAATGAAAATAATATTTCATAATAAAATATTTATTTTTAATATATGTTGATGATGATGATGGTTAACGTCCACTTAGACCTTTCGTCTATCGGACCTAAAGAAACAAATTATTTAGTTTGATTTAAGATTTTATTTCTATACTTAAAAAACTTGGAGAGAAGCCTCCCAAGCTCACTATAATTTTGACATCATAAAAGACTAAAAAGGTCAGTATTGGGACAAAGTTTAGGTCAGTATTGCGACAAAGATTATGAAACTGAGATCTAATGTTGTTGTAGGCGGGGCACTCTAAGAGGAAGTGGTTTTCATCCTCAATGTTTCTATTACCATAGAGATGGCAGATTCTTTCCGTCCATGGTGTTTCAGGAACTGTCCATGGTGTTTCAGGAACTGTCCAACCACCTGTTTCGTTATGGAGCTCATGAGATTCATTCTAAACTTTGCTAAATTAATTTTCTTCTTTGAGCTAGCTAAAAGAGAGAGATACTTTTGATCTTCTAGGGTGGGGTTGACGACCTTCTTATAATAACTCAATTTTCTTTTAACCGCTAAATCTTTATCACACCACATTTTTTCTTTGAACTTAGAAGTAACAATATTTTTAATGTTATTAATGTTTTCAAGTGCATTGTTCTCGTTGATCTCCCAATGGTTTATCGAGGTCCTCGTGTCCCCGTTTGAGCCTTAGATGGCTTTGGCTGGAATTTAAAGCTAGCTTGAGAATTCTATGATCTCCTATGTTATTGAGCTTGTGATTGTACAACAAAAGCCTAGTCATAGCTAGGCTTTCAATATGGGAAAGACCTACTTCTATAAGGAGAATAAGGTAGGGTGTATTGCTTTTAATTTTCAGGTTATACGTTATAAAGTGCTTCTGGATTTGGTCAATCTTTCTCCATGATTCTCTAGAGATGATGAAACCCCAAACTTCACATCCATATAAGATAAGAGAGTGATTAGAGTTTCAAAAAAGAACTTCTTTAAATATGATTTTGATTTAAAAAAAATTTATAAATTATTATATTTTTTTTTATTAAAATATATTTAAAATAATATTATATTTAAATATTATTAATTTTTTTAATTTATTAAAATTTATGTTTACACAGTTAGTCGATTCAATGATGTAAAAGTTGAATAACAAAAATCCAATCATATTAAAATTTGATATAGTTTAATTTTAATAGTTTAAATGTTTAACCAACAGTGTTCTTATCCAAAAATTAAAATTTACAAATATCTTAAAATTCACCGAACTCTTTTATATATGTAATTAAAATTTAATTTTAAAAACATTAATACAACATAAAAAAATAATCAAATTTTATAATACTTTCAAATTATTACCTATCTAAATATCTGATACTTTTCAATTTTTCATTAATTCTGAATTAATAAACATGCATATATTTAAAATCTAAATATTTCAAGCTTTTCAAATTTTATTTAAAATCTAAGTATTTCAAGTTTTTCATTTTTATTAATTCAATTTACATGAGTACAAATAGATGGCCTTCATGAGTACAAATAGCATTTCAATTTTTTTAGTAAAAGGAATTTAGGTTTTTGGGTAAGATTTAAAAATAAATGAATAAATTTAAATATATAAAGGGAGTAAATTGAAATTATAAATTAAGGGTTTTTGTAAAGTTTTTAATTATTTAAAATTTAATTAAAAATGTTTGAATCATAAATTTTAATAATTGACGGTACAGTATCTAATTTTATTTTTTCTTTAAATTCATCACTTTATATCTTAAAAATATAATTTAAACAAGATGAGTTGCGAGGCAACAAGTCTCTGCGTTAAGTTCATCCTGAGAATGCACTTGTAGCTGCATTGAGTGGGCAAGTCACGAAAAGCGTACTAGATGTTGAGAAGAAGCTAGAGCAAGCGAACCGTGACTTGAGTTATTGATGGGAAATTTGAGAATGCTTATCTTATGACTGTGATGATTGGTTCGGAGAAATTAAGAGGGGTTTTGTATGAGATGGCGGCAGGGTTTTCTGGAGAACAATTTTTGCAAGCACCTAGTTGCATGAACAATTCTGATAACTCCTCGTCGACGTTACAAGTTATTACGAATCTGTCAAAGTCGTGAGCTAAATATGACATACTGAGTTCCTGAAATTGAGAAACCAAAAAGGGAAAGAGAACTATGAGTATCCATATTTGAAGTCTGTAAACATGCACCCATACTACGTCATCCAAGACAAGAGGAGCAACCCGGAATAACTTTTGGGATAAGACTATATGTGTTACTGCATATTTTCTTTGATGAAACCGTTCGGAACATTTCCATACCCATTCCCAGATCCTCATTTCCGTACCCAATCCCAGATCCTCAGTCGATCCAGCAGTAACATAAGTCAATCCAGATCCACTAGTAGCAGTTCCATACCTAGTCGAAGATCCTCTAGTCGATAACATAAGTCAATCCAGATTCACTAGTAGCAGCTCCATACCCAGTCCAAGATCCTCTAGTTCCATACCCCGTTCAAGATCCTCTAGTCGATCCAGCAATAGCGTAAGTCAATCCAGATCCACTAGTTATAGAATGTTAAAATAGGCTTCCAAAATTCAATAATTCTACTTCCAGAATTCAATAATTCTATAGCTGAGAATGAGCCTTTTCTTACAGAATGTTAAAATAGGCCTCCAGAATTCAATTTTGCAGAAAGCATGGAGTCCTCTAATAATATTTCTGAAGCATGGAGATACAAGTATCTAGTTGCCCTTAGTACATGCCTATAGCCTTAATGTGCAAAGCGTAGCCGGAACAAGAATAATAGTGCGAGTAAGGTGTATATGGATTTCCAACAACTGGTTTCAAGTGTCGTGAAGTGGTTATAAGTGTAGTAATTCTAAGCTAGAAATATGATGGAATTATAGAGCACATATTCTGGGTAATAACGTTATTGGAATGATATGAGTATCCTAATAGATACATATGATGCTTAGTCAATGAACTCAAATTCAATTTCTTATTTTTATATTGAAAAGCATTCTAAAGATTAATCTTGCTTATAAATTCTTTGGTGGATAATAGATTTATGAAGTATCAATTTCGTTTGATGTTTTCCATATAATTTAATGGCATAAAATTAGTATTTGTAACTCATTCGAAATTGATGTTTACTGACTCCTTTCGAATTTAACTTTTTTTGACCTGGGAAATAAAAGCTTCTAAATATAGATTTGACACCGTTTTATAAGGACTGACTCGAATGAGTATTTCATGGATGTTGTAAATAAAATAATAGTTACCAAAGTTTGTGATGTGTTTCTATCCCAAAAATCCTCAGCAATTACAACACTACTATTTCTACAGTTTGAGACAGTGAAGGCGAGTATGCTAGTGCCTAAACCTATGCTACTGGTAGAACTGTCTTTTTGAATGGGCTCTGTAGTATTTTTCTCTAAAGCTGGTGTATTCATTGGCACAATAACTGAATCTCCATCCTTCGACACTGGAACATGAACAAAGAATGCATTAGTGGGGTTATGCCCATCCTGCAGCAACCATGTAATAGCATGGATAGCCTTTATAGTGATGGCTTTATACTCTTCCATAGCATACATGCTTACACTCAGAGAGCAACTAAAACCATGTAAAACTACCCGAGAAAGAATTGTCAGCTTGAAATACATGCCTAAAGCCTGTAAAACTAGTTGAGAATGAATAGTTAGCTCGAGATGCACGTTCAAGAAGAATCAGATTATAGTTAGTCCCAGATGCACATTGAGGCAGAATCTAATTCTTTGATGCTGATATCAAAATGATTATTTGATGCAGATGCCAATTACCATGAGAATACCAAAATTTGATTTCCAATTACCATGAGAATACCAATTACTTCTGTATCCAAATGCGTTAAGCCCAGGGGTAAAATGAGATGTGCATCAGCCTAATGGTTAATTGATAAAGCATGTTTGCCAAAGAAAATGGCAGTTGCATGTAGCCCATGTGTTAATATTAAAAAATCTATAAATTGATAAAAACAACACAGCAGACTTGTGGGTCCAGGCGGTGCTTGCATGCAACCTACGTTGCCACTATGCAGACTTCGCAGTAGAGTATGAAATTGACACAGAAAAACATGTGGAAAAGAGTTTATCAGACCCTTAGATTAGACGATATCACATAAAATAAACCGAAAATATCTTACTATAATTTTTTTTTAAATAGATATATTTAAACTAACATAACACAAGAATTACTAACTAATATAAAAAAGATGGATAGCAGCACGGCTGCTAGTCCCTGCCTAAGGAAAAGGGCGGAATTCAGACATCCTTGAAATAGAACACCGACCATTCGGGCAGCCATCGAATAGAACATCGTATTGGGAACTTGGACACCCAACGATAATGGAACCACCTGCATGCATTACACGTGTTGGTTCCTGCATATATCACGATGAATCTACTTGATTCAAAACAAGATGTTGTAGCATGTTGTAGCGGTTTTTGAGATCTAGTCTGCTCATGAAAAGTTGATGTTGTAGCATTCCCACTCCTGCGCTGGCTCAAGAAACTCATGCTCCTCTAGCCTTGTGTGGTTCTTACTAGTTAGAACGATTACCATTGAATGCACGATTACCATTGATTACCATTGATTGATTCTTGAACAATATTACACTACTGGTATTGTTGAATAACCGACAGTTAAACTGGAAGTTTTCGCTAACGCTTGAGAGTAAGCATGATAGCAAGCATGAGTGGCTAGTAGGTTCATACACTGGATAACAAGTGGTCAGCAAGGGTTGCAGCTAGAGAACCAGTGGTATATCATATTTGTTTATGGTATGTATAAGTAGATATGAACAAGGGGTAGTGTTTTTTTTCCGGTTACCCAGCAACACCTGTGGTGGTTCTTGTTTTTAGTGTGAATCCTGCAAGGGCATTTGAATTATGATTCATTCTATCGCAATTTTCAAAACTTTGGATTTGTATGTTTAATGGAGAAATTGCAAATGCACAGAATTTCTCATGGCATACATAGGTTCAAGAACTGAGATTCCCTGTGCACAATTGATCTGAGGGACAATGGATGCCATGGCATTTTGCTGCGGAAAAATTACAGGAATATGCAGATGTAACCAAAATGTGAGCAATTTTTAGTTTCTTCAAACTCATTTGTCAAAAACAATTCCCTCCCAATTGTTCATAGTGTCTGCATTACATTTAATTCTAGTTACTACTCGATTGACAATGGTTTGTCCATCATTTTTTAGGTATCTGTCTCTGAGAGTAATTATGCATTGTTCTGTCTGGATATCAAACCCAGTTACCCGAATTATTGAAGTATCATATCGAAGTATGATAGTCGAAGTATGATAGTTGCTGCTTAGTTCTTGGTAGATTTCAAACTTGCCTAATTATTTTGTGAAATATTTGCTTGTTCAAGCATAGAACAATTCTCCCTTAGATTTTACTACTATCAAATATTTTTCATATGTTCCTAGAACGGCTTCTTTGTAATTTCTAAACGAGGTTGCCTGTGAGATGCATGAACAGGTGTCAATATGGGAAGTACCGAATGGGAATCTTTGTAATTTCTAAAGGATGTTGCCTTTAGATGCATGAATAGGTGTCTAGATGGGAAATACAATGGGAAATATTGAATGTTATAGGGAAGCAGTTATCAATTCTGGCCAAAAGCCCTACTTCAAAACTATATTGAGACGGCCATCCATAGTGCTATGCATTGACCTACCCCTGTTCCTATGCAGAATCTATGCATAATCTGGTATGGTATGCTACTCTGTTCTAATTTTTCATGATAGTAGACAAACTCAGAAATAGCTTATGCATTGTCACTTTTCATGATAGTATACAGACTCACAAATAGCTTCTGCACTATCACTAAAGCTTATTAGTAAGCATCGAGAGCTCTTCCCTCATGGAAGTGGAGCCTTTTTTGAGTGTTAGATTTACTGCAAAGCTTTTGAATGTTAGGTTTATTACAAACTTATAAATATCAAAATTGATTATCATAACAAAGAATGCATGAAATCATCACAAAGGATGCAGCTGTTTTTCTTAGTAAACATGAAATCATCACCTGTGCAGGTAGTAAATAAAATGTAACCACTGCGACAGTCAGATGTAGACCACCCACACCTGAATTCTGTGCCGAGATGCCTAGAAAGTATGTAATGACTTCAAGTCAGATATAGGATTGAACGCTATATGATGAATCTTTGTATTGGACTACGCCTTTTCCTGCATTTGTAGATTGATTTTAGGATAAGAGGATAGTGAGGAGGCAGATGGAGTGCTGTCTGTGTCTTGAGCTAGCCTAGTGAAAGGCGGGGTGTACTAGTCATATAACTGACAGCCTTCCACTGTTACTCAGATAAGTGAAACCTGAGCTACCTTCTCTCTAATGAGATTAGCTTGCTTGTGCATAGAGGTACAAATCCGTGCATTTGTTGTCTCTGTCTATAGAGGAGGAACAGTACGATCCTGGCCATATGTGAAGATAAGAAAAGCTGTGAAATGGGGATGAAACAAATGAAATCCTGGTTTTTGCAGAAAACAACCCACTAAATAACCAGGAGAAATGACAATGGACCAAGTTGCTTGCCCATTCCAAATCCTGAACTAAGCCGAATTGAGCCGAATTAATGTGAATCAGAACTGAGCCAAACTAAGGCACCCCAATTGAAAGGGGAAACAAGAAAGGGGGGCTAGCAAAACATGACACCTCCACCATGCATGGACACCTGCAGCACATGCATGCACAACACCTACCAATATGCTCAGACTTGCTAATATGCTCAAATAGCCAACCTGCAAACCATTGTGCTAATAATTCAAACTAATGTTAACACTAATATGAAACCGTTGACGGTCAGTAATAATATACAGGCTAAAGCAAAATAGGCTATGCTCCACCCTCTTCCCGAGTGTTAACATTAATATGAAACCGTTGATGGTAAGTAATAAGGCTAAAGCAAAATAGGCTATGCTCCAGCCTCTTCCGCCTCGGGAAGAGGCCAAATAAGATGGCAAACCAGCTGACTTTGGTTATCCCTCCAAACACATCGCATTTGAAAACTTTGGTCTAATCACCTTAAACTAACAACATAGCACTTGAAACTAATGCTATAGCAACCCATTTGGATTACTATGCATTTGGATTACTATAGTCCCTGGCCATTGCCACATGGCAGGGACTAATAATACGAAGCTACAATTTCATCTATAATCTGTTACCATATTTTAATAATTTAAAAACATTATGATAAATAAAAAACTATTTTTTATTTATTCTATTTGATTGGAAAAGGTTATAATTTTAAAGTAAATATTTGGTCAACAATATTCTAACAATGTAGTGGTAACTGATAGAGATTGTAGATTTGGGGAATCTCTTAGAATTCAATGAGCAACTATGTCAGCTAATTGACTTTATTGTCACTGTACAATCATGATAAGAATAGCCATTTTATAGTAATCAATTTTAATGTGTCCATGGACAATTCTACTTCAAACATAAACGATGGCTGGATTTATTGGTCTTCAGAGGCCAATAGTATTAATGTAGGTCTTGCAATTTAATGCATTACAAAAATTACAGAAGCAGCGCTTCTTATTAATGTAAAATGTTTCCTTCCCAACAACACGGACAATATGAGTGAATTTACAAGAGCTGTGAAACCCCTTCTTTCAGAAATACTTGAGAGATGATCGCGTAAGACTTCTGAGTGAGATGAATTGAATCAAAGAGTACATATTTTGAAGCATCAATACATGTAAACGGTGTCGCCTGGTTGCACAGATACCCAAATTCGATGGTACCAGTGCCACAGCAAGCTTTTCCCGTCACTTCAAACCCTGCGAATTAACACAGTCAAATTAAATGTGAATTTGAAATAGTCAACATTATATAAATATGGTGTATTGTGTTCGTTTGGGGGTATTTTTAAATTTTGAATCATCAATCTATTTTATGGAATCTAGTCAAGAAAGGAGAAGAGTCAGACAATTTAAAACAAAGAAAATTATAGATCTGACCAATTTGGTCTCTGGTCTCCGTGGAAGTTAACCACCATCACCATCATAATAAATTTGATAAAAAAATATTAAAAAATAATTAATACAAATAAGAAAATTACAACATAATATAGCTTCACTGTACCTACCATATTTAGCTGGATCTTTTATGGCGTCTAAGACAATGTCGAAATATTTGAGAGAAACAATTTTGAGCCCAGGAAGCTTAGCTTTCAGCGCATCAATGGTCGATATGAGTTTTTCATTAAATTCAGCGCACTCTCCTCCTACTTTAATATGCAGAGAATTTTCAAAGGGTAGACAGCCGAAAGGAGGTAGGTTTATTACCCCAATCCTACGCATATCCAAACTGTACAGATCCTGCAACAATAATTGAGATACGAAGATATTAAATATTCGTTGACAATTTCTTAGGTTAAATAAAGTTTAGTGAGAATATTCAAACCCCAATATATCCAGATAATGTGCGCAATAGAAAATCTAGATAATGTGCGCGATAGAAAATCTACGTATTGGGAAACTGTAAAGTGCGATGGGCGAATTGGTTCCAGAAATAATTTGCAATGAAGTCGTTAGTGCCAATACTGATAAACGCCACTGCTGTATTCAACAGCATGGCAGCCTTCTCTATACCTCCAACCAGCGTGGCCACCCGAGTTCGATATTCCTTGAAACATTCGATTTCTTTCCACATTGGGATCACTGACTGCCAAATTCAGATCGTCCAGTAATAATTAGCCAGTTTCGACATCTACTATCTCATTTACTAAAATAATAGCAAATCTAGTAATATGATAGAATACAGAATATTTGAATGACAATTTCTGATATAATCTACTGGATTTAATAATTGATTCAGAAAATTTAGTTTGAATGTTTAGAAAATTAGTTCATTTAAATTGTTTGGATAATAGTTCGAAACACATCCCCAATTAATATTTTTATGTGACAAATCTAGAAAACAGATATATGAATGATTAACTTTACTCACTTAAACTTACATTAAGAAATCTTTTACAAATATACAAAACACGGACACCCAAATATTAGTGCAAACAATTTCATTTCATTTAATTGTGAGTGAGTGGATATAGAGGATAGGTGGTCATTATTTACTAAAGTGGCAGCGGTGAGATTGTCTAATCTGGTCCCCGATGAGGAGAAACTGACGCCTGTGATCAAGTCTTGTTCTTGAAGGTTCGGATCAAGATATGCTGGCAGCAGCTCTTTGATGCCAAGCCCTGCAACTATATATTCATTTGAACACCAAACAACGTAAAATTTAGATATCTGTAACAATAAAAAATAATTAGCTGTCTGCCCAATTAATTAGTAACATTTTGCTTACCCAAATAGTCTGGAAGAATTTTTCCATCGGAGAATCTCTTGTGGGATTGCCTCCCACGAAATTTCTTCCTTCCATAGGGAGGGAAATTACTCTGGATTAATGTGGTAATGTGGGAAAGTTGATGAAAATGGAGTTGTCTATAATGTGATTTTTTGGAGATTCCGGTGACGGAATCCGGCGGAAGAAATGAGGTTAAATCTTAATTTTTAGTATTTAAAATGGTTTTTTAACTGCATATTTGGATTCAGCGCCCTGAAAAACCCCTGGGAGCCATCGATTTTGCAGAAACTAGCTATCAAACTTGGGATTCCAATGAATTGCCGCCTGATTTTGACCGGAAAAATCGGGCAGAAAGACTTTCAAAAAGTGGCGTTATAAACTACTGAGATGAAAATTACGCTGAGGCACAGAATGTTAGAGCAGTCTTGTAATTTCCCCATTACAAGACTGCTCCAACTTTCTGTGCCTCAGCGTAAACCCCGAGCAAGAATGTCTGAAACGCAAATGCCCACAGCGACGATCGAAATGCAGACACGGCGATGGCGTTCAAAGAAATAATTTAACGCAGTCACACAACTCTGTCAGGCACAGAGGCACTGGTGATGGCAGCCTGCAGGGGTGATGTTGATTATATAATGTGTGCCGCGTCAAATCGTGCCATGTGAGGCACCACACCAACCACATGCGACGGATGCTTGGTAATGTGGAATTCAATATTAAAGATCTCATTGGAGATCGGATTGAAGCCTACAACTACAAAATAATGCCTTTCGCAATCTCCATTAATTTCCGTGTGAAGGTTACACCCAACTTTGAAAATCATTAATTTCCGTTAGAACTTAACAATCCAATAATTGATTTATGAGCTAAAGTAGACTAAATTTTATAAAAGATCTATTTTCTTTTTTTAACGATTAATTCTCACTTTCAATTCCTCTCCACAAAACTGGATATTATAATAATAATAATTAAATCATTTCCTATTTATAAATGCAGTTGTTTATAATGTGACTTTTTGAAAGTCTTTCTCGTGGGTTTTTCTGGTAAAAATCCGGCAGCAATTTATTGGAATCGCAAGTTTGATAGCTAGTTTCTGCACAATCAAAGCGTCCTAGGGTTTTTTAGGGTGTTGAATCCAAATATGCAGTGAAAAAACCATTTTAACTGCAACAAATCAAGATTTAACCTCAATTTCTTCCGCGGTATTTCGTCACCAGAATCTCAAAAAAGTCACATTATAGACAACTCCTTTATAAATTGTGTAATTTTAATTTTAATTAAAAATTGAAAATTATAACGAAATTTTAATTAACCTTAAATAATCCAATTGAAAAAACATCAAATATCCATTGAACAATGAATAACATTATGCCATCTGGTGGCCAAGGATGTTCGAATAAGTGCATGACGAAGAGATGGTAGAAGTCATCCGTTTATGTACACTTATTTGGCATAGATGGTTTATCTTTTCATTTATACACATATTAAGTTATTTTACTTAGTTGTTTTAGTGGAGATTATAACTAGCATTTGCAGTCAGCGATGCAAAGGAAATGCCGTAAGATGTAGTGTGTGGAAGAATATTGAAATGTGAATAAACCTATGCGGGTTTTTTTGAAAGCAAGGGTCGATGATGTCGAGTTTTAATTTGAGGAAGCCATGCCGAAAGCTGTTGAAAAGGAATGCAAGTAGCTGCAAATATGCATTGAACCTGTTTAGAGACCTTTGTTTGTAGTTGGTAAAAATTGTGGAGTTAAAGGTGAAAATAAATGAACGAATCAATGCGAACAACAACCGGGCAACCATATTGATTTGGAAAGGGCCACTTAAGAAATCATTATTCAAATGGGAAATTAAATTAGTATGAAGATATATTAAAAACATGTATTATATTAATTAAAGTCAATTGATTTTGTCAATAGAATATGTTAAAACCCATTGACAATGAACTCGGTGTGAGGATATAAACTATCAAAATAGTATTGATCTTGAAACATCCGTTTTTAAGTTTCAAATGGAAAACCACCAAATAAGTGCGACGACATAAAATATCAAAATCGTATTTGATGTTGAAACATCCTTTTTTAAGTGTGAAATGGAAAATACAAATAGTGTATTGTAACATCCTTTTTTCAAGTTTGAAACGAAAAACACAAATAGTTGTGAGGACACAAACCATGAAACGGTATTTGATCTTGAAACATCATTTTTTACGTTTGAAATGGAAAAAACAAACAGTGAATTGTAACAAAAGAGGTTCGAGAAGGACTATAATAGCGTAAAGAACATTGTGCTTGTCATTCCATATTTGAAGTTGTATGAAAACATGGTGGAGGCAGCGAAGACATGAAGAAGCAGTAATGGACCTGCAAAATGTATGTTTTGTTAGAATTAGGAATATGTAAACCAGCTGCGGAAATTTATTAGTAATACTTTGCAGGCGAGTTATGTTAAAATGAAGCTGGAACTAATGGAAAATGAAGTTACCTTTGCTATGGGGATTTATATATTGTTAGTGGAATATGCATTGTGAATAACGGCAGGTTGAACACCATTTGGAGGTTAATGCGCAGCTGGAGATGCATTTTTTTTTTCTTGCTAGGCTATTTGTCGTTGTGCAGGTAGGTTATTTCTGAGTCCATGTGGCCTGTTGCAAAAGAAAGAAAAGGTTAGAATGAGATGTATAGATAATATAAAGACATTCTAATATTTTCTCATTTACTAATATTGATTAAAGTTGGTTGTTGTTGAAAGATATGAAAAGCACGTTATGAAATAGAATGAGGTAACTAAATGGAGGAAACCTTTTGTTGATGTCAAAGTATGGGTTGGAGCAGATTATCTGGAGGCGGCATTGAACGAAGAATGTCTTCTACGTGTTTTTTGCAAGCAATGTTTTTGTTGTCCTTCATTTTACTATAACGATCGAAACTGAATGCAGGGTTAATCCAGAGATCTTGTAGAGAAGGCACTCTTGAAAGAGCTGTGAATGTGAGACATTGACGTTCTGTTTTTCCAATGTCAATTGTTGCTTTTGGAAGTGTCATACCTTGAAATTTATGTATGGTTAAAGCCCAAGCCATCTTCAATGCAATTTGTGCATGTCCATTTCCTTTTAGTGCTGGAATAGGCAAGTGAGTGGGGTTTATTTCATCCCAAGGAGGCCCAATGTATTTGGGAAAATCTACGACAACAAATGCTGGAATTTATGGTGGTGCAGTTGTTTCTTTGTAAAAGATGGTTACAATTTTTCTGAGGGAACCATTAACAAGTCCGGCTGAAACCCAAAGGTTGGAAGTCAACATAACTTTTTCACCATTGCACAGTAATACAATTCGCTCAAGTTTCTCGTCTTCAGAGGAAATACTGTAATATGTGTTGTCATCTTCAGCAATGGATCTTGCAATTGGAGTGTTTAGAGATTTCATCATTTGCTTATTATGGACCATTGTTTGAGCATTTGTTGGAAACAGATGCATGGAATCCTGGAATGAACATATTTCTTCTTCTGATAAAAAGGAATCTGTGTGCCACATGAGTACGTTGTAGTCGTCGATTGTTGGATTTGCATCTCTAATGTTCTGGAGAATGTTCCTGAAAGTAACATGTGCGATGTCGTCGCCTTGTTGACGAAATATCGTGTCTAATGTGATGACTGCGTTGAAGGTGTTCCACAATGCGCTTCTGTGGCTCGTCCCTGCATATAGAGGTATGTCTTTGACGGGTGGCAGCTGACCGCAATCACCAACCAATATTATGGAACAGCCACTGAAAGGAGTGTTTCTTTGGTGGGGAAATGCTTCCCGAAGACATTCATCAATATGGCTGAGAAGCTTTGGCCCAATGAAGCTCATTTCATCGATTAGTATGTATCTTATATGCTTGAGTTCTTCTTGGAATTTTGCAAGAGCATTACCTTCTAAGGGCATAAGATCCTTTAGAGGAAGGTGCAAAGCAGAATGGATTGTCGATGCCTGTATGTTGAAGGCAGCAACCCCTGTAGGGGCGAGGAGCATAATCGACGAAGGTTCCGGGCTTGCTAGGCCTATGAGCATATCTTTGATGCAATTAATGAGGAGGGATTTTCCCGTACCAGCAGTGCCTTGTATTATCATTCTGAGAGCGGGTAAATAATCCTTCCTAGCAAAATCATTAGAAATAATATTTAGAGCTTTTCTTTGCATTAGAGATAATGTAGTAAGGGTCACCAGGATATGTTGATGTGTTTGAAGAATGCGGTTGATGGAGCGGCTATTCTCAATGAGTTGTATTGCATTATTTTGTAGATCCAATGGGATAGTGGTATGATTCCAGTTATGGGTGTCATCAAAGCCACGAAGACCAAGCATGTCAAGGTCATTTATGAGAAGCTCATTTGTTGGGTGTAATTGGGAAAGTAATTCCCATTCATTTATTTCCATGGTGTCTGCTGTATGGTTTCATTTATAGCTGAGGTATCATTTGTGACAGATTCAATATCAGATAGTGTGTGGTGTTGATGCCAAGGATTGTAGAATGGACGAAATGTTTCCCAATTTGCGGTGAATTCTGCAGCAGAATCTCCTATACCTTGTACGATATGGCGAAAAGGTTTGTATAGCATAAGTTCAACCCTGTAAAAGTTAGCGTAGCAAGGTTCTATTGTGGATGGTATGGAGGATAAACGTGGTATGACCCGAACAATTGCTTTTGTAGGCCTTTGTTTCCATTTTTTTGTTTTACGACGAGGACCATATGACCAAGACCTTGCCAATTCTATTAGTGATGTGGCCTCTAGGGTAGAAGGGCACTGGATATATGTATCTATGATGTGTGGGGATGTCGTGGAGGCGGTGTTCGTTTGCGGAAGGCGCATAAGAATTTTCTGGCTTACATTTAAAGAAACGAATGGTCGGCTACATAATGTTAATGGCAATTTTTGCAGCATATGGCAGGTTTCCTATGCTCCAATGTCACGATCAACAAGGGTTTCTGCAAGAAATTTTCAAAATGCAGATGTTGTTGGGTTAGCAGTGGGTGAAGCGAGGACAATTCTACGTAGCATGTGGTGGAAGCTTTCAGATATTTTTTATGCTTTGGATGTATATATGGCGATATATTTTTGTACAACGTGTATGGAGAGTACTGGTTGGCAGTCAACATTTGCACGCCAAATAGATAGGATGGTAGGGTTATGGCTATTGAGTCGATTGTCATTGCGAGTAGGGGTGTATGTTTTTTGGCCATTGGAATCAATGAATAAGGCCGATTTTGGATGTAATTCCCACGGTGCTTTATAACGACATTGGAGTGAGGATCCTTTTTTTCTTAGGCACGTGCTTTCCGAGCATTTTGTGTGACGTTCAACAGAATTGACGAGTTGTTCATAGTCAGCGGAAGGATTGGTTCTGAATATTTGCTGTGTGGACAATAGACAAGGGTCTTTGGGATTTGTCGAAGCATTTGGTTGGTTTGAAGTCGAAGGAGCACGAGGGTTCCAAGCGGAAATATATTTGTCGAAGAACTGCCTTGTAATATCTACTTCTTCTGTGTCTTCCCAGTTGAGGTTTTCCATATCAGGTGCATTTTCTATCTAAAGGAAACCATGGATGTGCGCAGATCCCCTATGTTGCCGTTCATACCTATCAAGTATGCGTTTTTGTAAGTTAATTTTGCAATAGGTGAGGAATGTTGTTTAGAGTTCTTGGAGAAAAAAAAATGCGGTAGAATGCATACCTGTACTAGTAATCTTTTGTATTCAAGTGTTTCTCTAAAATAATCTCACGAAATGTTGTGAATCTATGGTGCATATACAGTGATGTTAAATGTGGGTTAGAGATAATGTTATCATTTCTCCACTTTTGTTGTTTCGCAATATCAGAAGGAAGACATTTGGGCATGATTGCATGAAGATCAGGCCATTTTGTATCAGTTGCACTCAATGTGAAGAAGAATGTCGAGCAACCAAGTTGAGATATCATGTCCGTTAGTTCATTTTTAGCTTTGTGCCAAAATGACCTTGTTCCACGTAAAGAGCTACCGAATCTCATGACTTTCTCTGCCAACTGCTCATTTGGAAATTGTTCTAAGTGGATGTTTAGATCCTGAATAGATATTAGAAAGTTATCTATGATGTTCTTTTTCACAAAAATCGATGTTGTTGCTTGACTGTGATGCCGCATCATGAGATTATATATGTAATAACGAAAGCGTGAGTGCTTTCCAAATCTGTTATCGTAGTAACATATGAGATGAAGTGCATATTCATGTAACTGCACTGCTTTCATTCTTGGCTGATTGGGCATTGCAGCTCTTAAGGGAAAGGGGTAGGGAAAGCCATAGAGAGTAGACCTTCTGTGTTGTATTCATTGATTGGCGATAAACCAATTGTTGGCCACTCAATTGTAGTATCAGATTGGTGGTTGTAACCATGCAAATAATGGCGGATTTCTTGGATTTCTGTATTTGTATCAAGTATGATGGGGACGAATGATGATGTTTGGTCTATGGATGGGTCTATGAAATCTTCGGTGAGCTCATGGGGGGGTTCAAGTGGAAGGCAGACAGCGGTTTCTGTAGTATTGGAATGGTGAAGGGAGGAGGAGACATTTGTGGGGATTGCTGGTAAGGATGCCAGTGTGTTGGTATCAATACGAACATTCTTATAGTATGGGTCATTTGCCAATTTGTATTCCAATGCAGTGAGAACGCAATGCCTACTCACAATGAAATCATAAGCCTTATGGTCATTACTATGACGCGTGACAATTAGGATGTCCAAGTGTTCAACACGTCGTGGCAACATGTTTGCGATTTTTGTAATGTCTTGAGGAAAACAAATTGTGTGGCCACTGTATTTATACTACCCACCACGTGCATGTATTACTTGAAGTATAGGGTTAACCCTAGCAATGAGCACTTCTTCTATCTGTGAAAGAGATGCAAGGGTAGCTGGTTGAGGACCAGGGTCCATGTTGTTTGATAATGAGAAGCGATGACCCTTTGTTTCAGAGACACATTTGGAGCAGCAATACATGTGGTTGGAATTGCATATATGTATTCTCGGATATGATTTAAGACAAATGGAGCATGGGCATTTAGGTGGAATTTTATCAATCTTTGCATGAAAATCTCGATGTGCTTGATTAGTATAAATGTTATTGAAAGCACGTGCGAAGGAGGGGTTAGGGCAATGAGTAATGGATGTATTTGTTTGAGAGGTTTGCTGAGAAGATAAAGAGTTCGATAATTGCAAGGGAGGATTGTTTTCAGGGTGGGCCATTTCAAACGAGGAAGGTTGGTTTTCCTTCTGTTTTTTGTTTTTTTGACATTCCCTGATGTCTTTTGTTGCTTGGGAAAGCTCACGACGTCGTGCATTTATTCGTTCTTTATTTGTTGCATAGTATCTTCGAGCACGTTCATTATTAGAAGAAGAAGCCATTTGCAAAATTTATGGTACCTATAAGCAAGAGAGGGGAAAAGAAGAATGTTATTTGGAGACAACAACCATGCTATTGTAGGAAAGCGAAAGAAGGGTAAAAAATGCAATAGAAAACAAAAGAAGGGAAAAAAATCCAAGCTCTGAATAGTTCCATGTGAAATTTTTTATTTGAGTAAGGTTTTTGAAACAACATATTAGTATTTTTCTGTATACATGTAGGTAGTTTCATGTGTAAAGCTGTTGAAAGGGAAAAAAATCTGAATTTGTCTAATCACATAATGCTAGGTACAATGGAGAACAAATACTCATTTCAATGGTATATAAGAAAATATCATAAGAAGGCATGCAACAGTATATATTGTAAAGTTGTATTTATAAAATTGGACAATAGGAATTGCCAAAAAGGAGGGAATACATTTTGAAATATTTATCTACAATGTCGAGATGTTCTAAATTTCTCGAAGGATGTTGTTGCATTCTGTCGTGAAATGCAGCTTTTCTTCTTTTATGATAACGCATTTCAAGCGTCGAACTTCTTTAAAAGTTTTTGTCATCACCGACAGTGTGAATATATGATCTGTCCATAGAGCTCTAGAGACAATTTCCTTGATCAGTTCTGGATCTAAAGATAATAAATAGAAGTCTTTGGCATTATTTCCAAGAATTGTAGATCCCGCGTCTTCGAAAGCAACAATTGAAGCCAATTCACCAGTGTGATCTTGTATGTCGATTTTCAATAAGTATTTGTAATCACAGTCGCGTACTTCAGCGTTGCATTTTGGACAGAACCACATTCCTGTATTTTGTGGAATAAGTTTTATAGAATTGAGGCTTCTGTGATCCATCATAGTTATGAGAAGAGCTTCAGCGTAAATCACATGACAAAGACATTTGTCGACGCGTTTCGAACCAACTAGTGTGGTTCATTGTCAGGACAAGTTTTTTCATGCATTTTTCCCCGCCAACGATCAACGGGCAAGAAATGTAGTAAAACTATCCGTCCCAATTTTTGTTATTGTGCCCTTTAGTTGGAAAAATGTTGGTTTCTCTAAGGAATCCATATCGTAAATGTCAGAAATTGTTATTTTTTTTGTTGGTGGCCGAAAGGCGATCTTGTTGTCAAAGATGTAGAAGCTGCAATCGAACCTTCTTTTTTAAACCAAGACTTTAGCACATGGGCCTCTTCAATATCAGGATCTACAAGAATAATGGATCTTGTTGTAGTGTCGATATTGTTTCCACTAAATTCTCCAATGCGCGCAGATTTGATTGCAATGATGGGGTTATTTTCTGTAGCACATAGGGAGGCGATTCTGAAATTGCCGAAGAGTTGTTTTCCTTTGGACGTATCCTTTTATGCACCAATTTGAGTGGTAAGGATTTAATGATTTGATGGGAATTTGAACTAGTAGAATGGATGGAGTTGGAGTAGTTGGAAGAGGGCAGTGTCTTTTTGATAAAGGTTGCGGGTCTGATGAGGATGGAGTGTTTTCATCAGATGTGATGGGGATACCCATAGTTTTTGGATTGGCAATTAAGGGTGCAAATGAAGTAGATATTTCAAATTCTATTAGCTTTATAGACCTACACGACAATTGAGAGTCATAGGAATAACTGTTAGGAGCGGTTGTGGTATAAATAAAAAATGCAAAATTTTGAAATAGGAAATTCATAACAAACTTACGTTGATGGACCGATAGCTGAGGTAGCCCAACTTTTAACATTTATAACAGAACCCTTTTGTAGCAATCCTGTTGCTACGAGATCATTGAAATCTTTTGGAAGCATGATGTGTTTCTTATGTGTTCCGTCTGAAAATGCAGTACGATATCGTGGAGTTGATTTTTGCATTGATTGTATTGGTTCAAGTTCAACAATTTGCAGGTATGGTTGAATATGAGTTGATCCAGATAACATTGAGGGAATTGCATTTTCAGTAAGGTTTGTTGTCATTTTCTGGTGCAAAACAAAACACAAAAATGTTGTTTTCTCCGCGCAAGATGTTTAAAATTCATTACATTCCTACAACATTACTTGAAAAAAATATGAATTAAAGGGCAAAGGGAAAGAAGCATGTTCAATTTTTTTTCTAAATAACTGGGCATCCAAGCTTGTAAACATAATGAAGAAAGACATTTATTAGAACAACTTCTATACGATCATTTTTTTTGAAGCATAATTCCACCAAGCGAAGAGGAAGAAGGAGAGGGAGGAACAAACAAAGTAGAAGGTTTGGGGGTAACTCTAGTATCATCTGGTTGCTGATTTGATGGCCCAAGAATCATGGTGTTTTGAACGGCAGAGGTCGAGAAAAGCCATACCGGCGGGCGAATTACAAGCCCTGGAAGGGACAATGTAGCCATATGAGGTACACCAACATCTCCCCTAGAGGAAAAGGGAGTAGGTTTCCCCCAAGGGGAAATCCTTGATTGGTGGACTCCATTTTCTCAACCTGAAACCAATGAGGGAGCAGTGATGTTATTCCGATTTGAATAAAATTTATGACGCTTTGACACAACTTGCTTTTTCAATTTTTAAGAGTCGAGAAAAAGCTAAAGATGACTCTAGTGGCCTCTGATTTGGGTAACTCTAGTATCATTTGGTTGCTGAGTTGTTTGTTCAAGAGTCACGGTGTTTTGAATGGCATAGGTTGAGAAAAGCCATACTAGCAGGCCAATTGCAAGCCCTGGAAGGGACAATGTAGCCATATGAGGTGCAACAACATCTCCCCTAGAGGAAAAGGGAGTAGGATTCCCCCAAGGGGAAATCCTTGACTGGTGGGCTCCATTTTCTCACCCTAAGAGCAACGAGGGAACAATGACGTTATTCCGATTTAAATAAATTTTATGAAGCTTTGACACAATTGGCTTTTTCAATTTTTAAGAGTCGAGAAAAAGCTAAAGATGACTCTAGTTGCCTTCAATTTTTTAATGAGCCTGAAGTGACAAGTGCTCAGATGGTCCTTTTCTTTTAAGGAGTCCGAAAAGAACGAAAGTCACTACTCCGGATATCTAGACAGGGGGATTACCAAACCAATCGCAAAACTACAGAATACTTTTTAAGGTACGACCGTCAATCGTCCTGAATGCTGTGTTCAGTGCATTGTGATCGATAGGGCAGCAAACATGACTTCCTAAGGATAAACGATATAGCCTACTGTGCTCTCCCAATATATACTCGATGGTACATGGGAGCACAAGTCCGTACTGGCACTTGTCATTTCAAAGAGGAGGAATCACCCAACCTACGATGAAAGTGATAGTTACCAGGCTTTACGATGCCAGAATACGTCTCTAGCCTAGACTTATAAATGGTGTGTGTTAGGTTCCAAAGCGTTGTTATGTTTATTGAAATGTATTTTACAGTTGATCTTTCTTAAGAAGTTTTCCTTTAAGGTTGATCACGTGATGTACATATACAATTCCTAAATATGCAATCTAAGATGATAAACATACATTTACTTTCTTTTTGCATTGAAAATCCTAGCTACTAAGGAAAGAGAAGTGAAATTGTTTCAACATAGAGCAGAGAGCACACGTTAAGGCCTAAATCAATTTCCGCATGCATTCTAAATGTAAATGTACATGCATGTATTTGTTTTCCGCTTTCTTAGTGTGTGGATGACAAAAAAAATGCCAAGTGGAATATAATATCAATACAGGGATATGGCTATTCCAGAATTCTGACAAACATAAGCAAAGCTATTGAAGTTTGTATCTAAGATTTTCTAGAGTTTGTTCACTAGAAATAAGACAGTCATGATGGCACCACTCTGCATTAGTCTAACACAAAGGAAAAAAGTTTAAATTATCAATAAAGCATATTTATAACTAAATCATTTCAATCGGGAAATAATTTTGAATCAAATTTATAAGACCCTGTAGCTGCTCAGTGGCTACTGCACAATTGATGGAAGAGGATTCTCTAGCATGGTCCATGGATGGAATAGAAATGAAGCAAAAACTCGGAAAGGAGATTAAGGTTGTTACCAGAGATGAAGCAATACAACAAATATCCAGAAATGTCCTTCAACGCAAAAAGTTGAATCACCAAATGACAAAACAAAGTAGGCCAAGGAAAAGTACCTGTATTTTAACATTGTTGCGTGAGTAACCAACATAAGCTGCACAGTGCTATGCAAATTAATAGTCTAAGTGGGGAAAATCCCCAATATAATCCACACAAGCTAATCCTCACGAGGAAGGTTCTGCAGCGATTCAAAGGTTTTTTTATGTTATAAAATCCTAGGCTAATGTGGGTGTCCTAGCAAATAAAAATGCATACCATAATACCCACTTACTATTAAGCATCGTCTCCAAAGGAACTTGAACAATATGATAAAATATTCATCTTTTACTTCTATAATGTACATAATGTTAAATGTATGAAAAACACTTTCTGCTTTCAAGCAAGTTGTTCTTTCCTCTGACTGTCAGCCCTTGGAACGAATGGAAACCACAGTTAGACAATCAGGGTGCATCAAATCTCTCATTGGCAATGCAAGCACGATTGCAAAAATGCCAACGCTGCAAAATGAGGCCCAGAGCAAAGAACAAATCCCAATGACTTCACCCAGTTCTCTAGTTAGTGATGCCAGTTCACCAAAAGAACATCCTTTCATTATTTGTTACATATTGGAACCCATTATTTTTGTTCCATACACGAACCCATTATTGAAATGCAAAAAAATGGACTCATAAATCTACGAACATTCCATTCAAAGATTTGTGCCCTGCTTGATATCAATCACAAAGTTGCAGTAAACAATAGATTTAACATAAGAAGTGAAGAAATATAAGAAGTTGATCTTCTTAGTCTCATAAGAAAAGAATATATCTAAGTGTGAGTGGGAGTGTGATTAATAAAATATATATTCAAAAGCAATTTTAAAGAATATTTACGTTACAATTTAATTTTATCATAAATATTTAAATTTAAGAGTATTATCACTTTATATTATATAAATTCAAACATTTTCCTTTGTACATTATATTATTTTAATTAAAAAAATATATCATACTTCGTTGTACCATTAATAAATATAGTGCAGAACTTAAATAACATATTAGATATTTGATTTGAAAATAATTTGAAAAATTAAATGTAACTAAACAACACCAATAAAGAAATCATTCAAAAACAAATTAAATTAAATACCATTAATAAGAATTCAAATATAACAAAATTTAGTTGAAATAAATTAAATGTATGAATATACAATTTAAAATACATTGAATTTAACCACAACACTAATGTAAAAAGAAGATGTAACATCAGTTATAAGATATAAATAAAAACCACATTCCTATATGAAAAACACATTTCTAAAATATAAAAATATAATTGAAATTCATTTAGAGAAATCCAATAATCTAAAGATTTAAATGTACCATAGCTTATAAGACAAATAAAAAATATATTTCTAAATGAAAAGTATATTTGTAAAATTAAAGGATATAGTTGGAGGGCCCATCCAAAACTGATTCTCAGAGGCATAGTTCAAGTCAACTATATTTTTAATCAAGAAAGAAAAATCACAGACATATAAATGTGAAAGTAAGAAACCAATTTAAGTAAAATCACAAATTTTCACAGAGATAAACTAAATCAATGAATAAATGTAATAATATGAAAGGAGTGAAAATACAAATTGGAACAATAAAATTACAATAATAAATTAAGCCCAACTAAAAAAAATTAGTAAAAACCACTCTCATAAAACTAAATCATCAGTGTTAAATATATTAACATAACCAAAATTGAAAGGAAAGGATTAGGTTTCCATGAAGTGCAGAGCTTAGAGGATGGACACAAATTACATCTATGAGAAAATAAAGGTAGGTGGCTTTGAGATATTTAACATAAAATACTGAAAATATTAATTGAAAATACCCTATACCTTATTCTTCTTGTGGTTTGACATTCAAGTTATTAGAAGGTTGGGAAAAATTAATTATTAAATAAAATGCTTTTGTACCAGGTATTGTAAGCACGATTGCAAAAATCCAAACCTGCAAAATGAGGCCCAGAGCAAAGAACAAATCCCAATGACTTCATCCAGTTCTGCATCATTCAATATATGCATATTCAGGATTATTCAAAATAGGATAAATCAAAGTTGATTTCCATAGCTTTGGCCCATCTAGATTGAAGAAATACCTAGATGAAGGTCTGATAGTAGGTTACACCTGCAGGTTGAAGAGAATGGAGAGGCATAAATCTAGCATTCTCTTATCTGCATTGAACCAAAGCCTGATAAACGTAGTCCATCATTTTCATCTCAGACATAATTATCATTACATGAACCTTCCCAGAGGATTTGTAGTGTTTCTGAGATTGAGGTCGTTTCCAACTTAAGGACCAAAGAGAAACACATTATTTGCAGATGTCCTTTCTGTCAAAGAGTTTGCCCGCAATCTATTTTTACAGGTATTACCTCCAATTTCCATAAGTTTTGTTTCCTCAAATCTGTACGGAAATAACTTTTAGAGTAATTATTATTGTTTTTCCTCATTCTCTACTCTTCATATTAATCAATTAAAATGGGTCAAGGTCTTGAAGGCTTACAGCCAATGCACAAAACTGAAATATGCAATGCCTTATACTCGCCATTGTTGAAATTAACATAAGCTTCATCTTATGTCAAGATTTGACATATGTGTCCTGCTGTGCTTGCAAGCTAGGAGAGTTGGTCCGGAAAGGTCTTAAATAAGCTAGTTATACAATGTCTTGAAAAATCTTAATTGAACTCTGTTTTAGAGCAAAAGAGACTGTACTTCAATGACAAAAATGTGTCACTTATGAGATAGTCTTATACCAAATGTATTTTAAAATAATACAAATTATGTTAGTCGGTTGGTTCAAAATATATGTTAATCTATTGGTTCATTAGAGGGCATATCGAGAAATTTTCCCACCTAAATTGTAACGTAATTTGTAGTTGGGCGACTTTGGGCAGGCGAGAGGCCACGCTGTGTGTCGATAGGACGAACAAATGGTTGTTAAATTAAATATTTATTTTGTAACCTAAGAAGAAAACACTGAGTCAAATTTATTTAATTTTTAATGTATAAAAAGAAACATTTTATTATGATGAAAAACTTTGATAGAGGTTCAAAAAGCGTTTATCTTAAGATTTCTATGTGATTTTTAAAATATTTTTGCTTAAAAATACATGAGTTAAATCACAATATTCAGCTACCATGAAATCTTGATGCCCAAAACCCTGATAAATAAATTAAAATAGACACACCTATATGCCGAATGAATTGTTTTGTGCACAATTAAACTAAATTCAACTAAAACTGCACAGGTAACATAGGTTTGTTACAGATAACGTAGGCAATTAACTGTTCGGACAGATTCATAGAGTGTTGTGTGTTTAGTGCGTTCAGCACCTAACATGTGTTGTACCCGTTTCTGCATTTATTCAGGCTGTCCTGAATAGCTCATGCTGGCTACAAAAAACCTTGCTTCCCAAGTACAACATCAGACTCAGGAATTGTCATTTAACGTTTATGCATGGTAGATATGTGAAATGGAAGTATCCAAGAAAATTCATGAAAGATTCTTCAATTTTTTGATATTTTGTATCTCTACATCAGCCTGAGATGCTTCTTTAGAAGCACCAGCTACAGTTTCTAATTGAGGGAGGATGCAGTTTGGCTATTTGGTAGGGCACCCACAGTTTGTTTCCTCCTTCTGTTTACTTCCACCTTCCTCTGCACATAATGCAATGTTGTATTCTTATTGTTTCTGGATAGAGGGATTACTACTACCATTAAAAATAGACACCCAACTTTTGTCTTTAACATTGCCAAACATGTCATGAGGTAAAGCATTTTTTCTCAAAATGTGTCACTTTACATTAAGAGATTTTTTACAAAAGAACACTGGAAAGCTCTCCTGTGTTAAGTTTGCAGTTTTTCTGAGGTTGAGGTCATTTCCAACTTAAAGACCAAAGAGAAACACATTATTTGCAGATTTCCTTTCTGTCAAAGAGTTTGCCCGCAATCTATTTTTACAGGTATTACCTCCAATTGCCATAAGTTTTGTTTCCTCAAATCTGTACGGAAATAACTTGTAGAGTAATTATGATTGTTTTTCCTAATTCTCTACTCTTCATATGAATCAATTAAAATGGGTGAAGGTCTTGAGGGCTTACAACCAATGCACAAAACTGAAATCTGCAATGCCTTATACTGGCCATTGTTTAAATTAACATAAGCTTCATCTTATGTCAAGATTTGACATATGTGTCCTCCTGTGCTTGCAAGCTAGGAGGGTTGGTCCGGAAAGGTCTTAAATAATCTAGTTATACAATGTCTTGAAAAATCTTAATTGAACTCTGTTTTAGAGCAAAAGAGACCGTACTTCAATGACAAAAATGTGTCACCTGTGAGGTAGTCTTATACCAAATGTATTTTAAAATAATACAAATTATGTTAGTCGGTTGGTTCAAAATATATGTTAATCTATTAGTTCATTAGAGGGCATATCGAGAAATTTTCCCACCTAAATTATAACGTAATTTGTAGTTGGGCAACTTTGGGCAGGCGAGAGGCCACACTGTGTGTCAATAGGACGAACAAATGGTTGTTAAATTAAATATTTATTTTGTAACCTAAGAAGAAAACGCTGGGTCAAATTTATTTAATTTGTAATGTATAAAAAGAAACATTTGATGATGATGAAAAACTTTGATAGAGGTTCAAAAAGCGTTTATCTTAAGATCTCTATGTGATTTTTAAAATATTTTTGCTTAAAAAGACATGAGTTAAATCACAATATTCAGCTACCATGAAATCTTGATGCCCAAAACCCTGATAAATAAATTAAAATAGACATACCTATATGCCGAATGAATTTTGTTTTGCACAATTAAACTAAATTCAACTGAAACTGCACAGGTAACATAGATTTGTTACAGATAACATAGGCAGTTAACTATTCAGACAGATTCATAAGTGTTGTGTGTTTAGTACGTTCAGCACCTAACATGTGTTGTACCTGTTTCTGCATTTATTCAGGCTGTCCTGAATAGCTCATGCTGGCTACAAAATACCTTGTTTCCCAAGTACAACATCAGACTCAGGAATCCTCATTTAACGTTTATGCATGGTAGATATGTGAAATGGAAGTATCCAAGAAAATTCATGAAAGATACTGCAATTTTTTGATATTTTGTATCTCTGCATCAGCCTGAGATGCTTCTTTAGAAGCACCAACTGCAGTTTCTAATTGAGGGAGGATGCAGTTTGGCTATTTGGGAGAATTGCAAATCGAATCATTGGTATTAGACAACTAAATAAACAAAAAAAATTCCCAACTAAACAGAGATGCCTCTTTTACAATGATCAAGGCTTATAGTACAAGACTATGCCCAAACTATACATTTTGATTCAATGAGAAGGAAGCTCCTGGAATTAGTTCAAATGAATGAGTAACCAGGATGTAGTCCATATAGTCTCACGTGGTATTGATGTGGAAAAAAAATACATTTAGAAACATGTGCAGGCAGTGTAGATCAATAAGTTCTCACGCGAAGGCAATGTTAAAGATACATTTGATGGCATTTGCAACTATTTGTTTTGAAGGTGTATCTTTCCAAGTTAAATACACCAAATCATCAGATACCAGAATGACACAGGTCCCATTATTACAAGCAAGCCAAAAAATATTGTCAAATGGAAGTGTGAATAACAAGGCCTTGAGGCTTGGAAGTTTGAATGACACAAAGGATATGGAGAGTTCAAAGGGTGCTCTTAGCTTTAATTATTGAAGACGGCCTCCAAGAAGCCACCATAATTCTATGTGATGGACAACAAGACAGCTTTGTTCAATGCACTAGTTAGGATTCTCCTTATGATACTATCTAGATTAGCAGTGACACTAAGAACACAAACAATCACAATGCCTAAGGTAAATGGCTCCTCCAAATCTCAGAATATATACCATGATTTCAAAAAAAATTGGGGAAACGTTACCTTGTAAGCCTTTTCCAAATTACGCATAGCATCCAACATTACCTTTATTGCTACAACTCCAACCTACCACAGTGTCATTGGTAAGGGTTGCATCATGAAGAATTGCAAAATTCATGCAATTGATATGTTGGAATGTCTAAGAATGGATTCTGGTAAAGTCATTCTGTTTAAGCTTTATTTGGGAACACAGAGGACTGGTCGATATTGAACCAATCCAATAAGTTTGGCAATTTTACTGGAGGCCTTTACCTTTAAATTATTTGTTGGATAGATTCCACAATGAATCAACAAATTAATTGACAACAGGGGATTCAAGTTATATTAACTAGAAGCACACCCTGCAAGAAAAGTTCTTATTGATGGATTCATCATTGGCTGCATGGTTGGATCAAGTACAAGGTGTGAGCTGACAGTGTTGAACAATTTATATGCATGCAAATTGATAAGAAAGAATTTCATATAGAAATTGATTTTTAAGGAAAAGATCAAAGATGTGTAGCACAAATCTATTGTCCAAGTACATCAGGTGTTAAAGGCTTTGTCCTAACACTAGAGTAGGAGCACAAACCAAGATCATCTCTAACACTGGTAAGTAAAGTTGAAAAAGTCGAATGAGAAATAGAATTAGAAGTCAAAGTAAAAAAGAGTTGTCAAGAATATGTTGAAATGTCCAATTCAAATCCTGTACTTGATGTGTCTAAGAACGGATTCTGGTAAAGTCATTATGCGTAAGCTTCATTTGGGAACACAGAGGACTGGTCGATATTGAACCAATCCAATAAGTTTGGCAATTTTACTGGAGGCCTTTACCTTTAAATTATTTGTTGGATAGATTCCGTAATGAATCAACAAATTAATTGACAACAGGGGATTCAAGTTATATTAACTAGAAGCACACCTTGCAAGAAAAGTTCTTATTGATGGATTCATCTTTGGATGCATGGTTGGATCAAGTACACGGTGTGAGCTGACAGTGTTGAACAATTTATATGCATGCAAATTGATAAGAAATAATTTCATACAAAAATTGATTTTTAAGGAAAAGATCAAAGATGCGTAACACAAATATGTTGTCCAAGTACATCAGGTGTTAAAGGCTTTGTTCTAACACTGGAGTAGGAGCACAAACCAAGCTAATCTCTAACACTTGTAAGTAAAGTTGAAAAAGTCGATTGAGAAATAGAATTAGAAGCCAAAGTAAAAAAGTTGTCAAGAATATGTTGAAATGTCCAATTCAAAGCCTGTACTTGATGTGAATTCCAACCAACTTGTGACTTTGAAGAACAATAGTCTATTAATTTGCAGTCGTGGCAAGAATTATAAATCATTGGTATTTGATGTGTGCACACAATTAACTTAGTGACAACAAGCACTTTGAGGAGGTTGGAATGGGAAAGCAAACATAACTCTCCTCTATTGTCTCAGAATTGCAAATAGAATCATTGGTATTAGACAACTAAATAAACAAAAGAAATTCCCAGCTAAACAGAGATGCCTCTTTTACAATGATCAAGGCTTATAGTACAAGACTATGCCCAAACTATACATTTTGATTGAATGAGAAGTAAGCTCCTGGAATTAGTTAAAAAGAATGTTGGTGAATCACCAATGGATGACTAATCTAAAGGTGTGCAAAACGATATCAAGAGAATGGTGAACCCATGAGTAACCAGGATGTATTCCATATAGTCTCATGTGGTATTGATGAGGAAAAAATACATTTAGAAACATGTGCAGGTAGTGTAGATCAATAAGTTCTCACGTGAAGTCTATGTTACAGATACATTTGATGGAATTTGCAACTATTTGTTTTGAAGGTGTATCTTTCCAAGTTAAATACACCAAATCATCAGATACCATAATGACACAGGTCTATTTGAGGCATTATATTTATCTCAAGTTTTATTAATTTTTCTATGCTAAGGTTAGCTACAGATTCCCAGCTAAACAGAGATGCCTCTTTTACAATGATCAAGGATTATAGTACAAGACTATGCCCAAACTATACATTTTGATTCAATGAGAAGTAAGCTCCTGGAATTAGTTAAAATGAATGTTGGTGAACCACCAATGGATGACTAATCTAAAGTTGTGCAAAATGATATCAAGAGAATCGTGAACCCATGAGTAACCAGGATGTAGTCCATATAGTCTCATGTGGTATTGATGTGGAAACAAATACATTTAGAAACATGTGGAGGTAGTGTAGATCAATAAGTTCTCACGTGAAGGCAATGTTACAGATATGTTTTATGGCATTTGCAACTATTTGTTTTGAAGGTGTATCTTTCCAAGTTAAATACACCAAATCATCATATACTAGAATGACACGGGTCTATTTGAGGCATCATATTTATCTCAAGTTTTATTAATTTTTCCAAATATAGAGAAGGGATTTCATTTCAATATGTTGATCAACTTACAACACATTAGCTTGTTCCCCAGGAATCACACCAGACACTTCGTACCCAGGGCAGGCAAGATATGCCCGCTATTTTGAGATTAAAGAAAGCTGCTATGTTCAATGGAATTCCAACATCAACTGATAGACTTAGCACATTCAATGAACCCAAAAGCATTCTACAGCGCAGGTGGAGAGGGGGGGGTGAGCCACCATGTTTATGTTCCCACGTTTGCGCATTGAATGTAAATGCTAGATTAGGTATATTGAATATGTATGCTACCAAAACCCATCTGAACCCAGGTTTGATATATCCCTACAAATTATGAGGCACAAAGATGCACATATTTAATTTGTGCAAACGGCCAACGTACGATTGCAAAAATGCCAAAGCTACAAAATGAGTCTCAGAGCAAAGAACAAATCCCAGTGACTTCAAAAACCATAACAGCTTTAAAAGAATAAATCAGAAACCATAATAGAAAGAAGGGCTAACATAAATCAGAAACCATAACAGAAAGAAGGGCAAGAAACATTGACCGCTAAGATTTTTCCAACCAGAAGACCTCTGAGTAGAAATCCCATGTGTGAAGCAGACAGTATAAATAGTGATATAACAGCACAAGGCTACGCTGGCTACGCGGCCGTTGGGCAGGAAGAAAGAAACGAAACCAAGAACATAGACACATTTCGTGAATGTGAAGACATGTTTTGGTTCAATCACTGTGAAGAGTCTCATCGCCAGGAGGCCTGGCCTTTCATGGCCCATTGCCAGATCCTCCCTCTCTGTCTTTCGGCTGGTGGAAAAAATAACATTTTTCTATGAAAACAAATAGATTAAACCAATGGTAGAAAACACGCCAATCGTCTAACACACAGAATCAATGGCTCAAGATCGCACATGTCACATTTTAGGGATGTATTTCTCAGAGGGAACGCCTTACGACGTAATTATTTTTCCGTTTCAAATATAATTAGCAAATCTATTAAATCAAATACAGTTTGAAAAATATGAGAGTTCCATAATCTAATTTCGAATATTTCAAATATCAGGAATCAAATTCTTAAAAATAAAAATGGTAAATTCAATTAAAAGTGATGGTGAATTAGATTATAATTTTTTTATATTTTTTAAATTTGAGCCAAAATACAATTTAAAAAATATAAAAAAATTATAATCTAATTTCAAATATCATGGATGAGACTACTAAAAGGACAAATTGGTAAATGCATGAGTCGTTGAAAAACTAACAGGATTTTGAAAAGATAAAGTGGCGACCTCACTTCCTTTGGTGCACTGCATTGGTAAAACAGTTACGCCAAGAGTAAGTTGTATTAAAAAAAATAAAATCAAACAAAATGTTATAAAAGAGATAACAAACATTTATATTTAAATCAGAAAAAATTATCTTTATATTAATCTGATGGAACTTTTAATCTTTTCATTTATATAAATTTAACTATTCTTCATACTTCGTTTTCTGATTAATGAAAATATATATATAATAAAATCCAAAATATAAATAAATATATATATAATATATATATATATATAAAATATATATTAAATATATTAAATTTTAAAGTAATTGAAGATTGAAAAATTGTTTTTTGGAATTTAATAGTGGTTTTCATTTTATTTTTTTTAATATTAACTATTTACAGGATTATAATAGATTTTTAGAGGATAAGTTACATGCTATCTTCGTGTTTATGTTTGGATTATTTGATATTAATTAAACCTTATATGATTTGATATTAATTAGTTTTCTTTTCATATTAAATCCTTGGCCTATGGTTAATTCCATATATTATTTATATGTTTTTTATTACACATTGATTCAATTTTTTTTTACCATTTATATTATTGAATTAATTGAGTTTTTTCCCTCATGTAATGTGATAATTCCTCCCTACTATATAGCGTATATGCAATTTACAATGTGCTAGAAAATCATTAGATTATGCACAGAGAGCTCTAAATGATTGTTACTTTTGTCCTATAATTAGATAAAGAAGTTTTGGAAAAACATATCTTATCCCATGTAATACATGGGAAGGAATTTCCTTTTCGTACTCTAGCCTTGAACTATTAATTCATTATTTTTATGTCTACATCTAAAGGATATTACTATATATCATGTTACTTATTCGAGTTCATGACAAGCGAATTGACATTGTTATAATTCATGGTGGTGCTAGGCCTTCCAACATTGGCCTTCCTTGGAGCATATATGTAACGTGTATCAAATGCAATGTTTTACGATAATTGTATGCCTTTGACTTAGTTTTCATATTGTGTGTTTTTCATGCATTTTATTGTTTGAATTATTTAATTGGGTCGCCAATACTATATTCACACTAAATGGTGTTGTTTGGGTTATTATGTTGCCACCGCACACGTTATTCTATTGTTACATTTGCATGCAACTTGAAAAGTGGTGTCTAGTTATTTCACTTCGTGGAATTTTATATTAGTTGTAATGATGAATGGTGAATATCTACTCATACAAATTGATGGTGGGGTTTGAATGTGTAGTAGTTAGGGTAACCACCTGTTGAGTCCATATAATACTAGCGATTACCCCATTACTATTGTAGTTGTACCCCTTATTAATATTTTTGTGCCCCTATTGTCCCCATATTGTTATTATTGTGCCCCATAGAATCCCTCTATTGTTATTTTTGTGGCTTTATATATTATTGTTAGGTCGGCTAGGTTATATTGTGACTCCTTAGACTCCTATATATAGAAAGGAGATTTTGTCATTTGAAACATCGAAGAATTGTTCATTTATGTAATGTAAAGGAGGTTGCCCCCTCGAAGAGACTGAATTATAAGTTGTTGATCTATCTTTTCTATCTTTTCTTGAGTTGGTTTCATAACATTTGGTATCAGAGCTTTGGATTCTAGGGTTTCGTTGCTCCAAACAGGTCATCGTGGCATTTTCGCTATAACTTTTTTCTGTGATGTTTAAGAAGCTAAAACAAAACCCATTTGAGAAGACATCGCACGGAACCTTAGGTCCAAATTTCAGAGCTTTTCGTGCTATATTTTCGGAGATATGAACTGAGGAAGTTGGTCCTTTTGCAGAATCCTGAATTACATTCAAAACAGGTGACCTGGTGAAAATCATCATAACTTTCTCTCTAAGCATCAGATTGAAATTTAGTAAGAAGGTACATAAAGAGGACGGACTGTAGTTTATTGTATATATTTTTCCGAGCCAAAGGTCAAAACAGGGACACGTGGCACGTCGTACAAGTTCTCTCTACTGAATTAGTCTATAATCAGGTCACTGTGGGAGATTTGGCATAACTCTTCATTGGAGAATCCAATTGGCGTAAGACTGGTGGCATTGGAAAGAGGATATAGAGTGCTAGTGTAGGTCACAATTTCAGAACTGGATGATCTGAAATTATAGAGATACATCAGAGGCAATATCGAGCTCCTACAAAGTGAAAAAAAGGTGTGTATATTTTTTTAAATGCTTGCTTAAGCTTGGTTTGAAAAATTATTTTGAAGGAATTCAAAGGGCATAGTGAAGCATTATTATCAGTAATTGATGCCCCGAAGAAAGAGAATGGAAACACCTAGTAGGTGACCTGAAAGCTCTAGCATGACTCATGAAGAAGAGGAAGAAATGCAACATGATATATCAAAATTACGAGACCAAGTGCAATAAGTGTCACTTGCACAAAAAGGAATAGAATCTAAGATGGATTGTTTAAAGAAAGGTGTAGAAGCTAAGATGAATGATGTGGAAGCTAAGATGGATGATTTGAAGATAGATTTGAAGATAGACATGGAAGAATTGAAGATAAATATGTAAGTTGCTACAAGAAATGGTCACTAAGGGTGAAAGGGTAGTAAAGGAAACTCATGATGAGAACAGAAGAAATGTTAATCATGATTCCATAGACTCTAATGTGGGATCGAAGACCCATCATATTCCAAAAATCGATATGAGGAAGTTTGATGGCAAGGATCCCGCAACATGGATATTACAGATGGAGCAATTTTTCGATCTCAATAATGTGCAAAACACACAAAAGGTACGTATGAAACTTTATATTTGGAACCAAATCAGTTTGTATGGTATCAATGGCTTTACTCTCGTAAACAATTTATCACTTGGGCAATTTTACGGAAGAATTGAAGGCACATTATGAGGATACAAAAAACAACACTTTTTTTAGCCAATTGATAAGTCTCAAACAAAAGGGTTCAATAATGGAGCACATTGAGGGTTCCAAAAATTGAACATAAGGGTAAAAGATATTCCAGAGGAGCATAGGATTGATGTGTTCATAGGGTCTTTAAAGCATAATATCCAACATGATGTTCGCCTTTGGGAACCTGATTCATTAGAGAAGGCATTCAGGTTAGCAAGAAAAATGGAAAGCAAAATTATGGCAACCAAGAAGCATACCACTCACAATTATAAAGATTGAAGTGTTGTCCCTAGTCTTCCACAACCTATAAGGTTGACACCACAACAATTGGAAGAAAAAAGAGCAAAAGGGCATTGTTACAGTTGTGATAGCAAATAAACTAAAGGTCATAAGCGTGCTGAGAAGAAATTATTCTACATAGATTGTGAAGAGGAAGAAGAAAAGGAGCAAGAAAGGTCAAAAGAAGAGGATATACTCCAAGAACAAAGCCTAGATGGAGAACAAATGAATCCGACCATATCTTGTAATGCATTGGCGGGAATTACCACTCCTCAAACCATCAAGATAGAAGGACAAATCAAGAAGAAAAAGGTAATAGTGTTGATTTATTCAGGAAGCACCCACAATTTTATTCATTGTAGGGTAGCAAAAGAATTGAATTGCTTCCTATATCCAGCACCAGAGTGTCAAGTGATGATTGCAAATGGAGGAACAATAAATTGCTCTGGAAAGTGCATAATATCAAGCTATCCATGGGAGAATATGTATTGACTAGCCCAATGC